>JASGCC010000810.1:0-53943 GCA_030067915.1 Hydractinia echinata
AAAGAGTAAACTCATTTCCCGAACGATTTTTAAAATTATTTTTTCACCACTAAAACCATGAGATATTTCAAAAATATTTTCATTTTGATGAGACGCCGAATGAAAGCAGTTTAATCGCCGGCAACCGAAACCGCATTTCCCGTAAATCCCGTATAGTCGAATGTATACAAAGAAAGTAAGCAGGGAGTAAACTCATTTCCCGAACGATTTTTAAAATTATTTTTTCCACTAAAACCCATGAGACTTGTAGTTTTCAAAAATATTTTCATTTTTGATGAGACGCCGAATGAAAGCAGTTTAATCGCCGGCAACCGAAAACCCGCGATTTCCCGTAAATCCGTATAGTTTATACAAAGAAAGTAAGCAGGGAGTAAACTCATTTCCCGAACGATTTTTAAAATTATTTTTTCCACTAAAACCCATGACTTGTAGTTTTCAAAAATATTTTCATTTTTGATGAGACGCCGAATGAAAGCAGTTTAATCGCCGGCAAAAAACCCGCGATTTCCCGTAAATCCCGGACTCCCGTATAGTCGAATGTATACAAAGAAAGTAAGCAGGGAGTAAACTCATTTCCCGAACGATTTTTATTTTTTTCACCACTAAGATAGTTTTCAAAAATATTTTCATTTTTGATGAGACGCCGAATGAAAGCAGTTTAATCGCCGGCAACCGAAAACCCGCGATTTCCCGTAAATCCCGTATAGTCGAATGTATACAAAGAAAGTAAGCAGGGAGTAAACTCATTTCCCGAACGATTTTTAAAATTATTTTTTCACCACTAAAACCCATGAGACTTGTAGTTTTCAAAAATATTTTCATTTTTGATGAGACGCCGAATGAAAGCAGTTTAATCGCCGGCAACCGAAAACCCGCGATTTCCCGTAAATCCCGGATCCCGTATAGTCGAATGTATACAAAGAAAGTAAGCGGAGTAAACTCATTTCCCGAACGATTTTTAAAATTATTTTTTCACCACTAAAACCCATGAGACTTGTAGTTTTCAAAAATATTTTCATTTTTGATGAGACGCCGAATGAAAGCAGTTTAATCGCCGGCAACCGAAAACCCGCGATTTCCCGTAAATCCCGGACTCGGCCCGTATAGTCGAATGTATACAAAGAAAGTAAGCAGGGAGTAAACTCATTTCCCGAACGATTTTTAAAATTATTTTTTCACCACTAAAACCCATGAGACTTGTAGTTTTCAAAAATATTTTCATTTTTGATGAGACGCCGAATGAAAGCAGTTTAATCGCCGGCAACCGAAAACCCGCGATTTCCCGTAAATCCCGTATAGTCGAATGTATACAAAGAAAGTAAGCAGGGAGTAAACTCATTTCCCGAACGATTTTTAAAATTATTTTTTCACCACTAAAACCCATGAGACTTGTAGTTTTCAAAAATATTTTCATTTTTGATGAGACGCCGAATGAAAGCAGTTTAATCGCCGGCAACCGAAAACCCGCGATTTCCCGTAAATCCCGTATAGTCGAATGTATACAAAGAAAGTAAGCAGGGAGTAAACTCATTTCCCGAACGATTTTTAAAATTATTTTTTCACTACTAAAACCCATGAGACTTGTAGTTTTCAAAAAATATTTTCATTTTTGATGAGACGCCGAATGAAAGCAGTTTAATCGCCGGCAACCGAAAACCCGCGATTTCCCGTAAATCCCGTATAGTCGAATGTATACAAAGAAAGTAAGCAGGGAGTAAACTCATTTCCCGAACGATTTTTTAAAAATTATTTTTTCACCACTAAAACCCATGAGACTTGTAGTTTTCAAAAATATTTTCATTTTGATGAGACGCCGAATGAAAGCAGTTTAATCGCCGGCAACCGAAAACCCGCGATTTCCCGTAAATCCCCGTATAGTCGAATGTATACAAAGAAAGTAAGCAGGGAGTAAACTCATTTCCCGAACGATTTTTAAAATTATTTTTTCACCACTAAAACCCATGAGACTTGTAGTTTTCAAAAATATTTTCATTTTTGATGAGACGCCGAATGAAAGCAGTTTAATCGCCGGCAAACCGAAAACCCGCGATTTCCCGTAAATCCCGTATAGTCGAATGTATACAAAGAAAGTAAGCAGGGAGTAAATCATTTCCCGAACGATTTTTAAAATTATTTTTTCACCACTAAAACCCATGAGACTTGTAGTTTTAAAAATATTTTCATTTTTGATGAGACGCCGAATGAAAACAGTTTAATCGCCGGCAACCGAAAACCCGCGATTTCCCGTAAATCCCCCGTATAGTCGAATGTATACAAAGAAAGTAAGCAGGGAGTAAACTCATTTCCCGAACGATTTTTAAAATTATTTTTTCACCACTAAAACCCATGAGACTTGTAGTTTTCAAAAATATTTTCATTTTGATGAGACGCGAATGAAAGCAGTTTTAATCGCCGGCAACCGAAAACCCGCGATTTCCCGTAAATCCCGTATAGTCGAATGTATACAAGAAAGTAAGCAGGGAGTAAACTCATTTCCCGAACGATTTTTAAAATTATTTTTTCACCACTAAAACCCATGAGACTTGTAGTTTTCAAAAATATTTTCATTTTTGATGAGACGCCGAATGAAAACAGTTTAATCGCGGCAACCGAAAACCCGCGATTTCCCGTAAATCCCCCGTATAGTCGAATGTATACAAGAAAGTAAGCAGGGAGTAAACTCATTTCCCGAACGATTTTTAAAATTATTTTTTTCACCACTAAAACCCATGAGACTTGTAGTTTTTCAAAAATATTTTCATTTTTGATGAGACGCGGAATGAAAGCAGTTTAATCGCCGGCAACCGAAAACCCGCGATTTCCCGTAAATCCCCCGTATAGTCAATGTATACAAAGAAAGTAAGCAGGGAGTAAACTCATTTCCCGAACGATTTTTAAAATTATTTTTTCACCACTAAACCCATGAGACTTGTAGTTTTAAAAAATATTTTCATTTTTGATGAGACGCCGAATGAAACAGTTTAATCGCCGGCAACCGAAAACCCGCGATTTCCCGTAAATCCCGTATAGTCGAATGTATACAAAGAAAGTAAGCAGGGAGTAACTCATTTCCCGAACAATTTTTAAAATTATTTTTTCACCACTAAAACCCATGAGACCTGTAGTTTTAAAAAATATTTTCATTTTTGATGAGACGCCGAATGAAAACAGTTTAATCGCCGGCAACCGAAAACCCGCGATTTCCCGTAAATCCCGTATAGTCGAATGTATACAAAAAAAGTAAGCAGGGAGTAAACTCATTTCTCGAACGATTTTTAAAATTATTTTTTCACCACTAAAAACCCATGAGACTTGTAGTTTTCAAAAATATTTTCATTTTTGATGAGGACGCCGGAATGAAAGCAGTTTAATCGCCGGCAACCGAAAACCCGCGATTTCCCGTAAATCCCGTATAGTCGAATGTATACAAAGAAAGTAAGCAGGGAGTAAACTCATTTCCCGAACGATTTTTAAAAATTATTTTTTCACCACTAAAACCCATGAGACTTGTAGTTTTCAAAAATATTTTCATTTTTGATGAGACGCCAGAATGAAAACAGTTTAATCGCCGGCAACCGAAAAACCCGCGATTTCCCGTAAATCCCGGGTATAGTCGAATGTATACAAAGAAAGTAAGCAGGGAGTAAACTCATTTCTCGAACGATTTTTAAATTATTTTTTCACCACTAAAACCCATGAGACTTGTAGTTTTCAAAAATATTTTCATTTTTGATGAGACGCCGGAATGAAAGCAGTTTAATCGCCGGGCAACCGAAAACCCGGATTTCCCGTAAATCCCGTATAGTCAATGTATACAAAGAAAGTAAGCAAGGGAGTAAACTCATTTCCCGAACGATTTTTAAAATTATTTTTTTCACCTACTAAAGCTCATGAGTCTTGTAGTTCTTCAAAAATATTTTCATTTTTGATGAGACGCCGAATGAAACCAGTTTAATTCTCCGGAAACCGAAAACGCGCGATTTCCCGTAAATCCGGCCGGCCCGTATAGTCGAATGTATACAAAGAAAGTACGCAGGGAGTAAACTCATTTCCCGAACGATTTTTAAAATTATTTTTTCACCACTAAAACCCATGAGACTTGTAGTTTTTCAAAAATATTTTCATTTTTGATGAGACGCCGAATGAAAACCAGTTTAATCTCCGGCAACCGAAAACCCGCGATTTCCCGTAAATCCCGGACTCGGCCCGTATAGTCGAATGTATACAAAGAAAGTAAGCAGGGAGTAAACTCATTTCCCGAACGATTTTTAAAATTATTTTTTCACCACTAAAACCCATGAGACTTGTAGTTTTCAAAAATATTTTCATTTTTGATGAGACGCCGAATGAAACCAGTTTAATCTCCGGCAACCGAAAACCCGCGATTTCCCGTAAATCCCGTATAGTCGAATGTATACAAAGAAAGTAAGCAGGGAGTAAACTCATTTCCCGAACGATTTTAAATTATTTTTTCACCACTAAAACCCATGAGACTTGTAGTTTTCAAAAATATTTTCATTTTGATGAGACGCCGAATGAAACAGTTTTAATCGCCGGCAACCGAAAACCCGCGATTTCCCGTAAATCCCGGGTATAGTCGAATGTATACAAAGAAAGTAAGCAGGGAGTAAACTCATTTCCCGAACGATTTTTAAAATTATTTTTTTCACCACTAAAACCCATGAGACTTGTAGTTTTCAAAAATATTTTCATTTTTGATGAGACGCGGAATGAAAGCAGTTTAATCGCCGGCAACCGAAAACCCGCGATTCCCGTAAATCCGGCCGTATAGTCGAATGTATACAAAGAAAGTAAGCAGGGAGTAAACTCATTTCCCGAAAGATTTTTAAAATTATTTTTTCACCACTAAAACCCATGAGACTTGTAGTTTTTAAAAATATTTTCATTTTTGATGAGACGCCGAATGAAAACAGTTTAATCGCCGGCAACCGAAAACCCGCGATTTTCCGTAAATCCCGTATAGTCGAATGTATACAAAGAAAGTAAGCAGGGAGTAAACTCATTCTCCGAACGATTTTTAAAATTATTTTTTCACCACTAAAACCCATGAGACTTGTAGTTTTTCAAAAATATTTTCATTTTTGATGAGACGCGAATGAAAGCAGTTTAATCGCCGGCAACCGAAAACCGCGATTTCCCGTAAATCCCGTATAGTCGAATGTATACAAAGAAAGTAAGCAGGAGTAAACTCATTTCCCGAACGATTTTTAAAATTATTTTTTCACCACTAAAACCCATGAGTCTTGTAGTTTTCAAAAATATTTTCATTTTTGATGAGACGCCGAATGAAACCAGTTTAATCTCCGGAACCGAAAACGCGCGATTTCCCGTAAATCCGGCCGTATAGTCGAATGTATACAAAGAAAGTACGCAGGGAGTAAACTCATTTCCCGAACGATTTTTAAATTATTTTTTCACCACTAAAACCCATGAGACTTGTAGTTTTCAAAAATATTTTCATTTTTGATGAGACGCCGAATGAAACAGTTTAATCGCCGGCAACCGAAAACCCGCGATTTCCCGTAAATCCCGGTATAGTCGAATGTATACAAAGAAAGTAAGCAGGGAGTAAACTCATTTCCCGAACGATTTTTAAAATTATTTTTTCACCACTAAAACCATGAGACTTGCAGTTTCAAAAATATTTTCATTTTTGATTGAGACGCCGAATGAAACCAGTTTAATCGCCGGCAACCGAAAACCCGCGATTTCCCGTAAATCCGGCTCGGCCTATAGTCGAATGTATACAAAGAAGTAGCAGGGAGTAAACTCATTTCCCGAACGATTTTTAAAATTATTTTTCACCACTAAAACCATGAGACTTGTAGTTTTAAAAAATATTTTCATTTTTGATGAGACGCCGAATGAAACAGTTTAATCGCCGGCAACCGAAAACCCGCGATTTCCCGTAAATCCCGTATAGTCGAATGTATACAAAGAAAGTAAGCAGGGAGTAAACTCATTTCCCGAACGATTTTTAAAATTATTTTTTCACCACTAAAACCCATGAGACTTGTAGTTTTCAAAAATATTTTCATTTTGATGAGACGCCAAATGAAAGCAGTTTAATCGCCGGCAACCGAAAACCCGCGATTTCCCGTAAATCCCGTATAGTCGAATGTATACAAAGAAAGTAAGCAGGGAGTAAACTCATTTCCCGAACGATTTTTAAAAATTATTTTTTCACCACTTAAAACCCATGAGACTTGTAGTTTTCAAAAATATTTTCATTTTTGATGAGACGCCGAATGAAAGCAGTTTAATCGCCGGCAACCGAAAACCCGCGATTTCCCGTAAATCCGGCTCGGCCCGTATAGTGGAATGTATACAAAGAAAGTAACCAGGGAGTAAACTCATTTCCCGAACGATTTTTAAAATTATTTTTTCACCACTAAAACCCATGAGACTTGTAGTTTTCAAAAATATTTTCATTTTTGATGAGACGCCGAATGAAAGCAGTTTAATCTCCGGCAACCGAAAACCCGCCATTTCCCGTAAATCCCGGGCTCGGCCCGTATAGTCGAATGTATACAAAGAAAGTAACCAGGGAGTAAACTCATTTCCCGAACGATTTTTAAAATTATTTTTTCACCACTAAAACCCATGAGACTTGTAGTTTTCAAAAATATTTTCATTTTTGATGAGACGCCGAATGAAAGCAGTTTAATCGCCGGCAACCGAAAACCCGCGATTTCCCGTAAATCCCGTATAGTCGAATGTATACAAAGAAAGTAAGCAGGGAGTAAACTCATTTCCCGAACGATTTTTAAAATTATTTTTTCACCACTAAAACCCATGAGACTTGTAGTTTTCAAAAATATTTTAATTTTTGATGAGACGCCGAATGAAACCAGTTTAATCGCCGGCAACCGAAAACCCGCGATTTCCCGTAAAATCCCGGGTATAGTCGAATGTATACAAAGAAGTAAGCAGGGAGTAAACTCATTTCCCGAACGATTTTTAAAATTATTTTTTCACCACTAAAACCCATGAGACTTGTAGTTTTCAAAAATATTTTCATTTTGATGAGACGCCGAATGAAAGCAGTTTAATCGCCGGCAACCGAAACCCGCGATTTCCCGTAAATCCCGTTATAGTCGAATGTATACAAAGAAAGTAAGCAGGGAGTAAACTCATTTCCCGAACGATTTTTAAAATTATTTTTTTCAACCACTAAAACCCATGAGACTTGTAGTTTTCAAAAATATTTTCATTTTTGATGAGACGCCGAATGAAAACAGTTTAATCGCCGGCAACCGAAAACCCGCGATTTCCCGTAAATCCCGTATAGTCGAATGTATACAAAGAAAGTAAGCAGGGAGTAAACTCATTTCCCGAACGATTTTTGAAATTATTTTTTCACCACTAAAACCCATGAGACTTGTAGTTTTCAAAAATATTTTCATTTTTGATGAGACGCCGAATGAAAGCAGTTTAATCGCCGGCAACCGAAAACCCGCGATTTCCCGTAAATCCGGCCGTATAGTCGGAATGTATACAAAGAAAGTAAGCAGGGAGTAAACTCATTTCCCGAACGATTTTTAAAATTATTTTTTCACCACTAAAACCATGAGACTTGTAGTTTTCAAAATATTTTCATTTTTGATGAGACGCCGAATGAAAGCAGTTTAATCGCCGGCAACCGAAAACCCGCGATTTCCCGTAAATCCCGGCTCGGCCCGTATAGTGGAATGTATACAAAGAAAGTACCCAGGGAGTAAACTCATTTCCCGAACGATTTTTAAAATTATTTTTTCACCACTAAAACCCATGAGACTTGTAGTTTTTCAAAAATATTTTCATTTTTGATGAGACGCCGAATGAAAGCAGTTTAATCGCCGGCAACCGAAAACCCGCGATTTCCCGTAAATCCGGCTCCCCGTATAGTCGAATGTATACAAAGAAAGTAAGCAGGGAGTAAACTCATTTCCCGAACGATTTTTTAAAATTATTTTTTCACCACTAAACCCATGAGACTTGTAGTTTTCAAAAATATTTTCATTTTGATGAGACGCCGAATGAAAGCAGTTTAATCGCCGGCAACCGAAAACCCCGCGATTTCCCGTAAATCCGGACGGCCGTATAGTCGAATGTAACAAAGAAAGTAAGCAGGGAGTAAACTCATTTCCCGAACGATTTTTAAAATTATTTTTTCACCACTAAACCCATGAGACTTGTAGTTTTCAAAAATATTTTCATTTTTGATGAGACGCCGAATGAAAGCAGTTTAATCGCCGGCAACCGAAAACCCGCGATTTCCCGTAAATCCCGGGTATAGTCGAATGTATACAAAGGAAAGTAAGCAGGGAGTAAACTCATTTCCCGAACGATTTTTAAAATTATTTTTTCACCACTAAAACCCATGAGACTTGTAGTTTTCAAAAATATTTTCATTTTTGATGAGACGCCGAATGAAAGCAGTTCAATCGCCGGCAACCGAAAACCCGCGATTTCCCGTAAATCCCCGTATATCGAATGTATACAAAGAAAGTAAGCAGGGAGTAAACTCATTTCCCGAACGATTTTTAAAATTATTTTTTCACCACTAAAACCCATGAGACTTGTAGTTTTCAAAAATATTTTCATTTTTGATGAAGACGCCGAATGAAAGCAGTTTAATCGCGGCAACCGAAAAACCCGCGATTTCCCGTAAATCCCGGCTCGGCCCGTATAGTCGAATGTATACAAAGAAAGTAAGCAGGGAGTAAACTCATTTCCCGAACGATTTTTTAAAATTATTTTTTCACCACTAAAACCCATGAGACTTGTAGTTTTCAAAAATATTTTCATTTTTGATGAGACGCCGAAGGAAAGCAGTTTAATCGCCGGCAACCGAAAACCCGCGATTTCCCGTAAATCCCGACTCGGTATAGTCGAATGTATACAAAGAAAGTAAGCAGGGAGTAAACTCATTTCCCGAACGATTTTTAAAATTATTTTTTCACCACTAAAACCCATGAGACTTGCAGTTTTCAAAAATATTTTCATTTTGATGAGACGCCGAATGAAAGCAGTTTAATCGCCGGCAACCGAAAACCCGCGATTTCCCGTAAATCCCGGCCGTATAGTCGAAATGTATACAAAGAAAGTAAGCAGGGAGTAAACTCATTTCCCGAACGATTTTTAAAATTATTTTTTCACCACTAAAACCATGAGACTTGTTTTCAAAAATATTTTCATTTTTGATGAGACGCCGAATGAAAGCAGTTTAATCGCCGGCAACCGAAAACCCGCGATTTCCCGTAAATCCCGTATAGTCGAATGTATACAAAGAAAGTAAGCAGGGAGTAAACTCATTTCCCGAACGATTTTTAAAATTATTTTTTCACCACTAAAACCCATGAGACTTGTAGTTTTCAAAAATATTTCATTTTTGATGAGACGCCGAATGAAAGCAGTTTAATCGGCAACCGAAAACCCGCGATTTCCCGTAAATCCCGTATAGTCGAATGTATACAAAGAAAGTGCAGGGAGTAAACTCATTTCCCGAACGATTTTTAAAATTATTTTTTCACCACTAAAACCATGAGACTTGTAGTTTCAAAAATATTTCATTTTGACATGGTGGCGGTATTTTACTCTATAAATGAAAATATTCCCTTCAAAGTGTTGCGAAAATACTTACCGGATGATATCGAAGTTTTAGTTGTCGAAATAAATCTTCGAAACGCAAATGGCTTTAATCGGTGCATATAAACCACCGTTACAAAAAAATTACTACTTTTTAACTCAAATCGCAAATGTATTGATTTCACATCTCAACTATCACGAAAACATCATAATTATGGGTGATTTAAACATGGAAATAAGTGACACAGATTTCGATAACTTCATTTCAACATACGACCTCCATAGACTAATCAAATCACCAACCTGCTTTAAGTCAAGTACTTCGCCTTCTTGCATTGATCACATATTAACAAATCAACCAAATTTCTTTAAAAATAGTGTAACAATCGAAACTGGCATATCAGATTGGCATTTATTTGTTGGAAGTGTGATGAGAATGAACGTGATTAAAGGCGACCCAATTGTGAAACACTACAAGAAATTACAACAAAATTGACTACTTTGATTTTGAAAGAACATTATCAATGAACTTTTTGAAATTACTTGAGAACAATTACGACTTTAACCAATTCAATTTATGCATCACGTCTACGCTAAACCATTTTGCACCATTGAAAAAGAAAATACTAAGATTCAATAACGCACCCTTTATCACCAAGGAGCTTCGCAAAGCTATTATGCACAGATCCAAACTTCGTCGCATATATAACAAATCACGATCAAAAGAAAATTGGTCCAACTTTACTAGACAGAGAAACTACTGTGTTTCCTTATTACGAAAAACCAGACGTTCGTATTTCAAGGGTTTACGTATGACAAGCATTACTGATAATAAAAAGTTCTGGAAGTCTGTCAAGCCATTGTTTTTCAAACGTTAGTTATAACACCAACAAAATTATCTTAATCGAGAAAGAAAAGATAGTCACCGACGAACAAAAATTATGCAAAATCTTCAATGAATATTACACCAACATCACGAAAAATTTACCAATCAAACCAAACGATGATACACATACAGCAACCATTCACGATGCAATCCACTCGTATACTAATCACATCAGTATTTTGAAAATTCGTGAAAATGTGGGTTATGATGAAAAGTTCTATTTTTCGCTGGTTGAACAGCCTGATGTTCTCAAAGTCATCAAAGACATGGATGCAAAGAAATCTTCTGTTAGTGGTGATTTTCCAGTTTTTATGTTGAAAAAGTTTATTCATATCTTTGTTCCTATCCTCACTAATATTATAAATTTTTGTTTACAGTCTAATATTTTTCCTGATGATTTAAAACTTGCAGAGGTTATACCTGTTTTTAAGAAGGATGACTGTAATGATAAGGAGAACTATAGACCTGTTAGCTTGCTTCCCTGTTTATCAAAGGTTTTTGAAAGAATTATTCTTAATCAAATGCACACTTTTATGCATGACAAACTCAGCCCTCATCTATCAGGCTTCAGAAAGGGTTATAATACACAATATGCTCTCATTCGAATGATTGAACAATGGAAAAGCACACTTGATAATAAGGGTGTAGTTGGAGCAGTGCTAATGGACCTTTCAAAAGCTTTTGATACTATCAACCATGATTTGCTTATTGCAAAGCTGCATGCCTATGGTTTTTCTGAATCTTCTTTATTATTTATTCACTCATACTTGAAAAATCGTTTTCAGAGAACCAGAATAAATTCTTCTTTTAGCGAATGGCTTCCTCTTCAAGTTGGAGTTCCACAAGGATCAATCTTAGGACCTCCTTTCTTCAATTATTCTATAAACGATTTATTCTGGTTCATTATTCAATCATCCCTTTGTAACTTTGCAGATGATAACACCTTATATGCTTGTGAAAATTCATTAGAAGATGTAAAACAAACACTGCTTACTAATTTGGTCATAGTTAATAATTGGTTTTATGAAAATTACTTAGCAATAAATTTGAAAAAGTATCAATATATTGTATTAGGTCATCACGATGAAAGTTTGATATTTAACCATTTGAAAATTGCGTGTAAATCGTCTGTAGTGCTTCTTGGTGTTACGATTGACTCGAGACTAAACTTTCATTCGCATGTCAAAAACATCTGTAATAAGGCTAGTAGGAAACTCAACGTGCTTCAAAGGATATCTTCCTTTTTGACACCCAAGATGAAGCGTTTTCTCTTCAATTCATTTATTTTGTCTCAGTTTTCTTACTGTCCCTTAGTATGGATGTTTTGTGGAAAAGTTGCGAATAATCGAATCAATCGTATTCATGAACGTTGTCTAAGAATCATACAGGACGATATAAATGGCAGTTACGATGAACCTTTATCTTTATGTAATGTCAAAAATATTCACATCATCAATTTACAGAATTTAATGAAAGAGGTTTACAAATTTTTAAATGGATTGTCACCTCTATATATGAACGAGATATTTTCTGTTAGGGAAAACAGGTACAACCTTCGTTGCTTTAATTTGATCAGGCGACCAACTTGTCGGACAACGTACTATGGCTTAAATACTTTATCAAATATTGCAGGGAAGCTATGGATATCTGTGCCTGACGCTACAAAGAATGCTCCTTCTCTCGAAGCCTTCCGTAGCTCAATAAATTTTGGAAGGTGATGTTTGCACCTGTAAAATTATGCATGGATATTACCATACATATTTTAAACCTTTACTTTACTTATTTATTATTTTTTCTTATTTTTTTATCGCTGTCTGCCTTGTTTACGTTTTGTTGTCGATTTAAATTAGTTTATTTAAATACTATTGGTATCTATCGACGTTAATAAAGAGAAAATCAAAAAAAAATCAATCCAAAAATCCAAAAAATTTTGATGAGACGCCGAATGAAAACAGTTTAATCCGCCGTAACCGAAAACCCGCCATTTCGCCGTAAATCCCGTTATAGTCGAATGTATACAAAGAAAAGTAAGCAGGGGAGTAAACATCATTTCGTCGAAACGATTTTTTAAATTATTTTTTCACCACTAAAAGGCCATGAGACTTGAGTTTTCAAAATCATTTTTCATTTTGATGAGAGGCGGAATGAAAGCAGTTTATCGCCGGCAACGCGAAAACCCGCGATTTCCCCGTAAATCCCGTATAGTCGAATGTATACAAAGAAAGTAAGCAGGGAGTAAACTCATTTCCCGAACGATTTTTAAAATTATTTTTTCATCACTAAGACCCATGAGACTTGTAGTTTTCAAAAATATTTTTCATTTTTGATGAGACGCCGAATGAAAGCAGTTTAATCGCCGGCAACCGAAAACCCGCGATTTCCCGTAAATCCCGTTTAGTCGAATGTATACAAAGAAAATAAGCAGGGAGTAAACTCATTTCCCGAACGATTTTTAAACCAATTTTTTCACCACTAAAACCCATGAGACTTGTAGTTTTCAAAAATATTTTCATTTTTAATGAGACGCCGAATGAAAGCAGTTTAATCGCCGGCAACCGAAAACCGCGATTCCCGTAAATCCCCGACCCGTATAGTGGAATGTATACAAAGAAAGTACCCAGGGAGTAAACTAATTTCCCGAACGATTTTTAAAATTATTTTTTCACCACTAAAACCCATGAGACTTGTAGTTTTCAAAAATATTTTCATTTTTGATGAGACGCCGAATGAAAGCAGTTTAATCTCCGGCAACCAAAAACCCGCGATTTCCCGTAAATCCCGGGCTCGGCCCGTATAGTCGAATGTATACAAAGAAAGTAACCAGGGAGTAAACTCATTTCCCGAACGATTTTTAAAATTATTTTTTCACCACTAAAACCCATGAGACTTGTAGTTTTCAAAAATATTTTCATTTTTGATGAGACGCCGAATGAAAGCAGTTTAATCGCCGGCAACCGAAAACCGCGATTTCCCGTAAATCCCGTATAGTCGAATGTATACAAAGAAAGTAAGCAGGGAGTAAACTCATTTCCCGAACGATTTTTAAAATTATTTTTTCACCACTAAAACCCATGAGACTTGTAGTTTTCAAAAAATATTTTCATTTTTGATGAGACGCCGAATGAAAGCAGTTTAATCGCCGGCAACCGAAAACCAGCGATTTCCCGTAAATCCCCCGTATAGTCGAATGTATACAAAGAGAGTAACAGGGAGTAAAACTCATTTCCCGAACGATTTTTAAAATTATTTTTTCACCACTAAAACCCATGAGACTTGTAGTTTTCAAAAATATTTTCATTTTTGATGAGACGCCGAATGAAACCAGTTTAATCGCCGGCAACCGAAAACCCGCGATTTCCCGTAAATCGGCCCGTATAGTCGAATGTATACAAAGAAAGTAAGCAGGGAGTAAACTCATTTCCCGAACGATTTTTAAAATTATTTTTTCACCACTAAAACCCATGAGACTTGTAGTTTTCAAAAATATTTTCATTTTTGATGAGACGCCGAATGAAAGCAGTTTAATCGCCGGCAACCGAAAACCCGCGATTTCCCGTAAATCCCGTATAGTCGAATGTATACAAAGAAAGTAAGCAGGGAGTAAACTCATTTCCCGAACGATTTTTAAAATTATTTTTTCACCACTAAAACCCATGAGACTTGTAGTTTTCAAAAATATTTTCATTTTTGATGAGACGCCGAATGAAAGCAGTTTAATCGCCGGCAACCGAAAACCCGCGATTTCCCGTAAATCCCGGCTCGGCCCGTATAGTGGAATGTATACAAAGAAAGTACCCAGGGAGTAAACTCATTTCCCGAACGATTTTTAAAATTATTTTTTCACCACTAAAACCCATGAGACTTGTAGTTTTCAAAAATATTTTCATTTTTGATGAGACGCCGAATGAAAGCAGTTTAATCGCCGGCAACCGAAAACCCGCGATTTCCCGTAAATCCCGTATAGTCGAATGTATACAAAGAAAGTAAGCAGGGAGTAAACTCATTTCCCGAACGATTTTTAAAATTATTTTTTCACCACTAAAACCCATGAGACTTGTAGTTTTAAAAATATTTTCATTTTTGATGAGACGCCGAATGAAACAGTTTAATCGCCGGCAACCGAAAACCCGCGATTTCCCGTAAATCCCGTATAGTCGAATGTATACAAAGAAAGTAAGCAGGGAGTAAACTCATTTCCCGAACGATTTTTAAAATTATTTTTTCACCACTAAAACCCATGAGACTTGTAGTTTTTCAAAATATTTTCATTTTTGATGAGACGCCGAATGAAAGCAGTTTAATCGCCGGCAACCGAAAACCCGCGATTTCCCGTAAATCCGCTCGCCCGTATAGTCGAATGTATACAAAGAAAGTACCCAGGGAGTAAACTCATTTCCCGAACGATTTTTAAAATTATTTTTTCACCACTAAAACCATGAGACTTGTAGTTTTCAAAAATATTTTCATTTTTGATGAGACGCCGAATGAAAGCAGTTTAATCGCCGGCAACCGAAACCCGCGATTTCCCGTAAATCCGGCCGGCCGTATAGTCGAATGTATACAAAGAAAGTAAGCAGGGAGTAAACTCATTTCCCGAACGATTTTTAAAATTATTTTTTCACCACTAAAACCCATGAGACTTGTAGTTTTCAAAAATATTTTCATTTTTGATGAGACGCCGAATGAAAGCAGTTTAATCGCCGGCAACCGAAAACCCGCGATTTCCCGTAAATCCGTATAGTGTCGAATGTATACAAAGAAAGTAAGCAGGGAGTAAACTCATTTCCCGAACGATTTTTAAAATTATTTTTTCACCATAAAACCCATGAGACTTGTAGTTTTAAAAATATTTCATTTTTGATGAGACGCCGAATGAAACAGTTTAATCGCCGGCAACCGAAAACCCGCGATTTCCCGTAAATCCGCCGTATAGTCGAATGTATACAAAGAAAGTAAGCAGGGAGTAAACTCATTTCCCGAACGATTTTTAAAATTATTTTTTCACCACTAAAACCCATGAGACTTGTAGTTTTTCAAAAATATTTTCATTTTTGATGAGACGCCGAATGAAAGCAGTTTAATCGCCGGCAACCGAAAACCCGCGATTTCCCGTAAATCCCGTGGTATAGTCGAATGTATACAAAGAAAGTAAGCAGGGAGTAAACTCATTTCCCGAACGATTTTTAAAATTATTTTTTCACCACTAAAACCCATGAGACTTGTATTTTCAAAAATATTTTCATTTTGATGAGACGCCGAATGAAACCAGTTTAATCGCCGGCAACCGAAAACCCGCGATTTCCCGTAAATCCCGTATAGTCGAATGTATACAAAGAAAGTAAGCAGGGAGTAAACTCATTTCCCGAACGATTTTTAAAATTATTTTTTCACCACTAAAACCCATGAGACTTGTAGTTTTCAAAAATATTTTCATTTTTGATGAGACGCCGAATGAAACCAGTTTAATCGCCGGAAACCGAAAACCCGCGATTTCCCGTAAATCCCGCTATAGTCGAATGTATACAAAGAAAGTAGCAGGGAGTAAACTCATTTCCCGAACGATTTTTAAAATTATTTTTTCACCACTAAAACCCATGAGACTTGGTAGTTTCAAAAATATTTTCATTTTTGATGAGACGCCGAATGAAAGCAGTTTAATCGCCGGCAACCGAAAACCCGCGATTTCCCGTAAATCCCGTATAGTCGAATGTATACAAAGAAAGTAAGCAGGGAGTAAACTCATTTCCCGAACGATTTTTAAAATTATTTTTTCACCACTAAAACCCATGAGACTTGTAGTTTTCAAAAATATTTTCATTTTTGATGAGACGCCGAATGAAAGCAGTTTAATCGCCGGCAACCGAAAACCCGCGATTTCCCGTAAATCCCGTATAGTCGAATGTATACAAAGAAAGTAAGCAGGGAGTAAACTCATTTCCCGAACGATTTTTAAAATTATTTTTCACCACTAAAACCCATGAGACTTGTAGTTTTCAAAAATATTTTCATTTTTGATGAGACGCGAATGAAAGCAGTTTAATCGCCGGCAACCGAAAACCCGCGATTTCCCGTAAATCCCGTATAGTCGAATGTATACAAAGAAAATAAGCAGGGAGTAAACTCATTTCCCGAACGATTTTTAAACTTATTTTTTCACCACTAAAACCCATGAGACTTGTAGTTTTCAAAAATATTTTCATTTTTAATGAGACGCCGAATGAAAGCAGTTTAATCGCCGGCAACCGAAAACCCGCGATTTCCCGTAAATCCCGGCTCGACCCGTATAGTGGAATGTATACAAAGAAAGTACCCAGGGAGTAAACTCATTTCCCGAACGATTTTTAAAATTATTTTTTCACCACTAAAACCCATGAGACTTGTAGTTTTCAAAAATATTTTCATTTTTTGATGAGAACGCCGAATGAAAGCAGTTTAATCTCCGGCAACCAAAAACCCGCCAATTTCCCGTAAATCCGGGCGGCCGTATAGTCGAATGTATACAAAGAAAGTACCAAGGGAGTAAAACTCATTTCCCGAACGATTTTTTAAAATTATTTTTTCACCACTAAAACCCATGAGACTTGTAGTTTTCAAAAAATATTTTCATTTTTGATGAGACGCCGAATGAAAGCAGTTTAATCGCCGGCAACCGAAAACCCCGCGATTTCCCGTAAATCCCGTTAGTCGAATGTATACAAAGAAAGTAAGCAGGGAGTAAACTCATTTCCCGAACGATTTTTAAAATTATTTTTTCACCACTAAAACCCATGAGACTTGTAGTTTTAAAAATATTTCATTTTTGATGAGACGCCGAATGAAAACAGTTTAATCGCCGGCAACCGAAAACCCGCGATTTCCCGTAAATCCCGTATAGTCGAATGTATACAAAGAGACTAAGCAGGGAGTAAACTCATTTCCCGAACGATTTAAAATTATTTTTTCACCACTAAAACCCATGAGACTTGTAGTTTTCAAAAATATTTTCATTTTTGATGAGGACGCCGAATGAAACCAGTTTAATCTCCGGAAACCGAAAACCCGCGATTTCCCGTAAATCCCGAGCTCGGCCCGTATAGTGGAATGTTACAAAGAAAGTACGCAGGGAAGTAAACTCATTTCCCGAACGATTTTTTAAAATTATTTTTTCACCACTAAAACCCATGAGACTTGTAGTTTTCAAAAATATTTTCATTTTTGATGAGACGGCCGAATGAAAGCAGTTTAATCGCCGGCAACCGAAAAACCCGCGATTTCCCGTAAATCCCGTATAGTCGAATGTATACAAGAAAGTAAGCAGGGAGTAAATTCATTCCGACGATTTTTAAAATTATTTTTTCACCACTAAAACCCATGAGACTTGTAGTTTTTCAAAAATATTTTCATTTTTGATGAGACGCCGAATGAAAGCAGTTTAATCTCCGGCAACCGAAAACCCGCGATTTCCCGTAAATCCGGCTCGGCCCGTATAGTCGAATGTATACAAAGAAAGTACCCAGGGAGTTAAACTCATTTCCCGAACGATTTTTAAAATTATTTTTTCACCACTAAAACCCATGAGACTTGTAGTTTTCAAAATATTTTCATTTTGATGAGACGCCGAATGAAAGCAGTTTAATCGCCGGCAACCGAAAACCCGCGATTTCCCGTAAATCCGCGTATAGTCGAATGTATACAAAGAAAGTAGAGCAGGGAGTAAACTCATTTCCCGAACGATTTTTAAAATTATTTTTTCACCACTAAAACCCATGAGACTTGTAGTTTTCAAAAATATTTTCATTTTTGATGAGACGCCGAATGAAAGCAGTTTAATCGCCGGCAACCGAAAACCCGCGATTTCCCGTAAATCGGCCCGTATAGTCGAATGTATACAAAGAAAGTAAGCAGGGAGTAAACTCATTTCCCGAACGATTTTTAAAATTATTTTTTCACCACTGAAACCCATGAGACTTGTAGTTTTCAAAAATATTTTCATTTTTGATGAGACGCCGAATGAAAGCAGTTTAATCGCCGGCAACCGAAAACCCGCGATTTCCCGTAAATCCCGTATAGTCGAATGTATACAAAGAAAGTAAGCAGGGAGTAAACTCATTTCCCGAACGATTTTTAAAATTATTTTTTCACCACTAAAACCCATGAGACTTGTAGTTTTCAAAAATATTTTCATTTTTGATGAGACGCCGAATGAAAGCAGTTTAATCGCCGGCAACCGAAAACCCTCGATTTCCCGTAAATCCCGGCTCGGCAAGTATAGTGAAATGTATACAAAGAAAGTAAGCAGGGATAAAACTCATTTCCCGAACGATTTTTAAAATTATTTTTTCACCACTAAAACCCATGAGACTTGTAGTTTTCAAAAATATTTTCATTTTTGATGAGACGCCGAATGAAAGCAGTTTAATCGCCGGCAACCGAAAACCCGCGATTTCCCGTAAATCCCGTATAGTCGAATGTATACAAAGAAAGTAAGCAGGGAGTAAACTCATTTCCCGAACGATTTTTAAAATTATTTTTTCACCACTAAAACCCATGAGACTTGTAGTTTTCAAAAATATTTTCATTTTTGATGAGACGCCGAATGAAACAGTTTAATCGCCGGCAACCGAAAACCCGCGATTTCCCGTAAATCCCGGTCGGCCGTATAGTCGAATGTATACAAAGAAAGTAAGCAGGGAGTAAACTCATTTCCCGAACGATTTTTAAATTATTTTTTCACCACTAAAACCCATGAGACTTGTAGTTTTCAAAAAATTTTTCATTTTGATGAGACGCCGAATGAAAGCAGTTTAATCGCCGGCAACCGAAAACTCGGCCCGTATAGTCGAATGTATACAAAGAAAGTAAGCAGGGAGTAAACTCATTTCCCGAACGATTTTTAAAATTATTTTTTCACCACTAAAACCCATGAGACTTGTAGTTTTAAAAATATTTTCATTTTTGATGAGACGCCGAATGAAGCAGTTTAATCGCCGGCAACCGAAAACCCGCGATTTCCGTAAATCCGTATAGTCGAATGTATACAAAGAAAGTAAGCAGGGAGTAAACTCATTTCCCGAACGATTTTTAAAATTATTTTTTCACCACTAAAACCCATGAGACTTGTAGTTTTCAAAAAATTTTTCATTTTTGATGAGACGCCGAATGAAAGCAGTTTAATCGCCGGCAACCGAAAACCCGCGATTTCCCGTAAATCCCGTATAGTCGAATGTATACAAAGAAAGTAAGCAGGGAGTAAACTCATTTCCGAACGATTTTTAAATTATTTTTTCACCACTAAAACCCATGAGACTTGTAGTTTTCAAAAATATTTTCATTTTGATGAGACGCCGAATGAAAGCAGTTTAATCGCCGGCAACCGAAAACCCGCGATTTCCCGTAAATCCCGTATAGTCGAATGTATACAAAGAAAGTAAGCAGGGAGTAAACTCATTTCCCGAACGATTTTTAAAATTATTTTTTCACCACTAAAACCCATGAGACTTGTAGTTTTCAAAAATATTTTCATTTTTGATGAGACGCCGAATGAAAGCAGTTTAATCGCCGGCAACCGAAAACCCGCGATTTCCCGTAAATTCCCGTATAGTCGAATGTATACAAAGAAAGTAAGCAGGGAGTAAACTCATTTCCCGAACGATTTTTAAAATTATTTTTTCACCACTAAAACCCATGAGACTTGTAGTTTTCAAAAATATTTTCATTTTTGATGAGACGCCGAATGAAAGCAGTTTAATCGCCGGCAACCGAAAACCCGCGATTTCCCGTAAATCCCTCGGCCCGTATAGTCGAATGTATACAAAGAAAGTAAGCAGGGAGTAAACTCATTTCCCGAACGATTTTTAAAATTATTTTTTCACCACTAAAACCCATGAGACTTGTAGTTTTCAAAAATATTTTCATTTTTGATGAGACGCCGAATGAAAGCAGTTTAATCGCCGGCAACCGAAAACCCGCGATTTCCCGTAAATCCGTATAGTCGAATGTATACAAAGAAAGTAAGCAGGGAGTAAACTCATTTCCCGAACGATTTTTAAAATTATTTTTTCACCACTAAAACCATGAGACTTGTAGTTTTCAAAAATATTTTCATTTTTGATGAGACGCCGAATGAAAGCAGTTTAATCGCCGGCAACCGAAAACCCGCGATTTCCCGTAAATCCCGTCGTATAGTCGAATGTATACAAAGAAAGTAAGCAGGGAGTAAACTCATTTCCCGAACGATTTTTAAAATTATTTTTTCACCACTAAAACCCATGAGACTTGTAGTTTTCAAAAATGTTTTCATTTTTGATGAGACGCCGAATGAAAGCAGTTTAATCGCCGGCAACCGAAAACCCGCGATTTCCCGTAAATCCCGTCTCGGCCCGTATAGTCGAATGTATACAAAGAAAGTAAGCAGGGAGTAAACTCATTTCCCGAACGATTTTTAAAATTATTTTTTCACCACTAAAACCCATGAGACTTGTAGTTTTCAAAAATATTTTCATTTTTGATGAGACGCCGAATGAAAGCAGTTTAATCGCCGGCAACCGAAAACCCGCGATTTCCCGTAAATCCCGTATAGTCGAATGTATACAAAGAAAGTAAGCAGGGAGTAAACTCATTTCCCGAACGATTTTTAAAATTATTTTTTCACCACTAAAACCCATGAGACTTGTAGTTTTCAAAAATATTTTCATTTTTGATGAGACGCCGAATGAAAGCAGTTTAATCGCCGGCAACCGAAAACCCGCGATTTCCCGTAAATCCCGTATAGTCGAATGTATACAAAGAAAGTAAGCAGGGAGTAAACTCATTTCCCGAACGATTTTTAAAATTATTTTTTCACCACTAAAACCCATGAGACTTGTAGTTTTCAAAAATATTTTCATTTTTGATGAGACGCCGAATGAAAGCAGTTTAATCGCCGGCAACCGAAAACCCGCGATTTCCCGTAAATCCCGTATAGTCGAATGTATACAAAGAAAGTAAGCAGGGAGTAAACTCATTTCCCGAACGATTTTTAAAATTATTTTTTCACCACTAAAACCCATGAGACTTGTAGTTTTCAAAAAATTTTCATTTTTGATGAGACGCCGAATGAAAGCAGTTTAATCGCCGGCAACCGAAAACCCGCGATTTCCCGTAAATCCCGTATAGTCGAATGTATACAAAGAAAGTAAGCAGGGAGTAAACTCATTTCCCGAACGATTTTTAAAATTATTTTTTCACCACTAAAACCCATGAGACTTGTAGTTTTCAAAAATATTTTCATTTTTGATGAGACGCCGAATGAAAGCAGTTTAATCGCCGGCAACCGAAAACCCGCGATTTCCCGTAAATCCCGGGATCGGCCGTATAGTCGAATGTATACAAAGAAAGTAAGCAGGGAGTAAACTCATTTCCCGAACGATTTTTAAAATTATTTTTTCACCACTAAAACCCATGAGACTTGTAGTTTTCAAAAAATTTTCATTTTTGATGAGACGCCGAATGAAAGCAGTTTAATCGCCGGCAACCGAAAAAATCCCGGACCCGGCCCGTATAGTCGAATGTATACAAAGAAAGTAAGCAGGGAGTAAACTCATTTCCCGAACGATTTTTAAAATTATTTTTTCACCACTAAAACCCATGAGACTTGTAGTTTTCAAAAATATTTTCATTTTTGATGAGACGCCGAATGAAAGCAGTTTAATCGCCGGCAACCGAAAACCCGCGATTTCCCGTAAATCCCGTATAGTCGAATGTATACAAAGAAAGTAAGCAGGGAGTAAACTCATTTCCCGAACGATTTTTAAAATTATTTTTTCACCACTAAAACCCATGAGACTTGTAGTTTTCAAAAATATTTTCATTTTTGATGAAACGCCGAATGAAAGCAGTTTAATCCGCCGGCAACCGAAAACCGCGATTTCCCGTAAATCCGCTCGGCCGTATAGTGGAATGTATACAAAGAAAGTACCCAGGGAGTTAACTCATTTTCCGAAACGATTTTTAAAATTATTTTTTCACCACTAAAACCCATGAGACTTGTAGTTTTCAAAAATATTTTCATTTTTGATGAGACGCCGAATGAAAGCAGTTTAATCGCCGGCAACCGAAAACCCGCGATTTCCCGTAAATCCCGTATAGTCGAATGTATACAAAGAAAGTAAGCAGGGAGTAAACTCATTTCCCGAACGATTTTTAAAATTATTTTTTCACCACTAAAACCCATGAGACTTGTAGTTTTCAAAAATATTTTCATTTTTGATGAGACGCCGAATGAAAGCAGTTTAATCGCCGGCAACCGAAAACCCGCGATTTCCCGTAAATCCCGTATAGTCGAATGTATACAAAGAAAGTAAGCAGGGAGTAAACTCATTTCCCGAACGATTTTTAAAATTATTTTTTCACCACTAAAACCCATGAGACTTGTAGTTTTCAAAAATATTTTCATTTTTGATGAGACGCCGAATGAAAGCAGTTTAATCGCCGGCAACCGAAAACCCGCGATTTCCCGTAAATCCCGCTCGGCCGTATAGTCGAATGTATACAAAGAAAGTAAGCAGGGAGTAAACTCATTTCCCGAACGATTTTTAAAATTATTTTTTCACCACTAAAACCCATGAGACTTGTAGTTTTCAAAAATATTTTCATTTTTGATGAGACGCCGAATGAAAGCAGTTTAATCGCCGGCAACCGAAAACCCGCGATTTCCCGTAAATCCCGTATAGTCGAATGTATACAAAGAAAGTAAGCAGGGAGTAAACTCATTTCCCGAACGATTTTTAAAATTATTTTTTCACCACTAAAACCCATGAGACTTGTAGTTTTCAAAAATATTTTCATTTTTGATGAGACGCCGAATGAAAGCAGTTTAATCGCCGGCAACCGAAAACCCGCGATTTCCCGTAAATCCCGTATAGTCGAATGTATACAAAGAAAGTAAGCAGGGAGTAAACTCATTTCCCGAACGATTTTTAAAATTATTTTTTCACCACTAAAACCCATGAGACTTGTAGTTTTCAAAAATATTTTCATTTTTGATGAGACGCCGAATGAAAGCAGTTTAATCGCCGGCAACCGAAAACCCGCGATTTCCCGTAAATCCCGGATCGGCCCGTATAGTCGAATGTATACAAAGAAAGTAAGCAGGGAGTAAACTCATTTCCCGAACGATTTTTAAAATTATTTTTTCACCACTAAAACCCATGAGACTTGTAGTTTTCAAAAATATTTTCATTTTTGATGAGACGCCGAATGAAAGCAGTTTAATCGCCGGCAACCGAAAACCCGCGATTTCCCGTAAATCCCGTATAGTCGAATGTATACAAAGAAAGTAAGCAGGGAGTAAACTCATTTCCCGAACGATTTTTAAAATTATTTTTTCACCACTAAAACCCATGAGACTTGTAGTTTTCAAAAATATTTTCATTTTTGATGAGACGCCGAATGAAAGCAGTTTAATCGCCGGCAACCGAAAACCCGCGATTTCCCGTAAATCCCGTATAGTCGAATGTATACAAAGAAAGTAAGCAGGGAGTAAACTCATTTCCCGAACGATTTTTAAAATTATTTTTTCACCACTAAAACCCATGAGACTTGTAGTTTTCAAAAATATTTTCATTTTTGATGAGACGCCGAATGAAAGCAGTTTAATCGCCGGCAACCGAAAACCCGCGATTTCCCGTAAATCCCGTGCTCGGCCCGTATAGTCGAATGTATACAAAGAAAGTAAGCAGGGAGTAAACTCATTTCCCGAACGATTTTTAAAATTATTTTTTCACCACTAAAACCCATGAGACTTGTAGTTTTCAAAAATATTTTCATTTTTGATGAGACGCCGAATGAAAGCAGTTTAATCGCCGGCAACCGAAAACCCGCGATTTCCCGTAAATCCCGGATCGGCCCGTATAGTCGAATGTATACAAAGAAAGTAAGCAGGGAGTAAACTCATTTCCCGAACGATTTTTAAAATTATTTTTTCACCACTAAAACCCATGAGACTTGTAGTTTTCAAAAATATTTTCATTTTTGATGAGACGCCGAATGAAAGCAGTTTAATCGCCGGCAACCGAAAACCCGCGATTTCCCGTAAATCCCGGCTCGGCCGTATAGTCGAATGTATACAAAGAAAGTAAGCAGGGAGTAAACTCATTTCCCGAACGATTTTTAAAATTATTTTTTCACCACTAAAACCCATGAGACTTGTAGTTTTCAAAAATATTTTCATTTTTGATGAGACGCCGAATGAAAGCAGTTTAATCGCCGGCAACCGAAAACCCGCGATTTCCCGTAAATCCGTATAGTCGAATGTATACAAAGAAAGTAAGCAGGGAGTAAACTCATTTCCCGAACGATTTTTAAAATTATTTTTTCACCACTAAAACCCATGAGACTTGTAGTTTTCAAAAATATTTTCATTTTTGATGAGACGCCGAATGAAAGCAGTTTAATCGCCGGCAACCGAAAACCCGCGATTTCCCGTAAATCCCGTATAGTCGAATGTATACAAAGAAAGTAAGCAGGGAGTAAACTCATTTCCCGAACGATTTTTAAAATTATTTTTTCACCACTAAAACCCATGAGACTTGTAGTTTTCAAAAATATTTTCATTTTTGATGAGACGCCGAATGAAAGCAGTTTAATCGCCGGCAACCGAAAACCCGCGATTTCCCGTAAATCGGCCCGTATAGTCGAATGTATACAAAGAAAGTAAGCAGGGAGTAAACTCATTTCCCGAACGATTTTTAAAATTATTTTTTCACCACTAAAACCCATGAGACTTGTAGTTTTCAAAAATATTTTCATTTTTGATGAGACGCCGAATGAAAGCAGTTTAATCGCCGGCAACCGAAAACCCGCGATTTCCCGTAAATCCCGTATAGTCGAATGTATACAAAGAAAGTAAGCAGGGAGTAAACTCATTTCCCGAACGATTTTTAAAATTATTTTTTCACCACTAAAACCCATGAGACTTGTAGTTTTCAAAAATATTTTCATTTTTGATGAGACGCCGAATGAAAGCAGTTTAATCGCCGGCAACCGAAAACCCGCGATTTCCCGTAAATCCCGTATAGTCGAATGTATACAAAGAAAGTAAGCAGGGAGTAAACTCATTTCCCGAACGATTTTTAAAATTATTTTTTCACCACTAAAACCCATGAGACTTGTAGTTTTCAAAAATATTTTCATTTTTGATGAGACGCCGAATGAAAGCAGTTTAATCGCCGGCAACCGAAAACCCGCGATTTCCCGTAAATCCCGCTCGGCCCGTATAGTCGAATGTATACAAAGAAAGTAAGCAGGGAGTAAACTCATTTCCCGAACGATTTTTAAAATTATTTTTTCACCACTAAAACCCATGAGACTTGTAGTTTTCAAAAATATTTTCATTTTTGATGAGACGCCGAATGAAAGCAGTTTAATCGCCGGCAACCGAAAACCCGCGATTTCCCGTAAATCCCGTATAGTCGAATGTATACAAAGAAAGTAAGCAGGGAGTAAACTCATTTCCCGAACGATTTTTAAAATTATTTTTTCACCACTAAAACCCATGAGACTTGTAGTTTTCAAAAATATTTTCATTTTTGATGAGACGCCGAATGAAAGCAGTTTAATCGCCGGCAACCGAAAACCCGCGATTTCCCGTAAATCCCGGATCCCGTATAGTCGAATGTATACAAAGAAAGTAAGCAGGGAGTAAACTCATTTCCCGAACGATTTTTAAAATTATTTTTTCACCACTAAAACCCATGAGACTTGTAGTTTTCAAAAATATTTTCATTTTTGATGAGACGCCGAATGAAAGCAGTTTAATCGCCGGCAACCGAAAACCCGCGATTTCCCGTAAATCCCGTATAGTCGAATGTATACAAAGAAAGTAAGCAGGGAGTAAACTCATTTCCCGAACGATTTTTAAAATTATTTTTTCACCACTAAAACCCATGAGACTTGTAGTTTTCAAAAATATTTTCATTTTTGATGAGACGCCGAATGAAAGCAGTTTAATCGCCGGCAACCGAAAACCCGCGATTTCCCGTAAATCCCGGCTCGGCCCGTATAGTCGAATGTATACAAAGAAAGTAAGCAGGGAGTAAACTCATTTCCCGAACGATTTTTAAAATTATTTTTTCACCACTAAAACCCATGAGACTTGTAGTTTTCAAAAATATTTTCATTTTTGATGAGACGCCGAATGAAAGCAGTTTAATCGCCGGCAACCGAAAACCCGCGATTTCCCGTAAATCCCGGCTCGGCCCGTATAGTCGAATGTATACAAAGAAAGTAAGCAGGGAGTAAACTCATTTCCCGAACGATTTTTAAAATTATTTTTTCACCACTAAAACCCATGAGACTTGTAGTTTTCAAAAATATTTTCATTTTTGATGAGACGCCGAATGAAAGCAGTTTAATCGCCGGCAACCGAAAACCCGCGATTTCCCGTAAATCCCGTATAGTCGAATGTATACAAAGAAAGTAAGCAGGGAGTAAACTCATTTCCCGAACGATTTTTAAAATTATTTTTTCACCACTAAAACCCATGAGACTTGTTTTTCAAAAATATTTTCATTTTTGATGAGACGCCGAATGAAAGCAGTTTAATCGCCGGCAACCGAAAACCCGCGATTTCCCGTAAATCCCGGCTCGGCCGTATAGTCGAATGTATACAAAGAAAGTAAGCAGGGAGTAAACTCATTTCCCGAACGATTTTTAAAATTATTTTTTCACCACTAAAACCCATGAGACTTGTAGTTTTCAAAAATATTTTCATTTTTGATGAGACGCCGAATGAAAGCAGTTTAATCCCAAAAACCGAAAACCGGCCCGTATAGTCGAATGTATACAAAGAAAGTAAGCAGGGAGTAAACTCATTTCCCGAACGATTTTTAAAATTATTTTTTCACCACTAAAACCCATGAGACTTGTAGTTTTCAAAAATATTTTCATTTTTGATGAGACGCCGAATGAAAGCAGTTTAATCGCCGGCAACCGAAAACCCGCGATTTCCCGTAAATCCCGGATCGGCCCGTATAGTCGAATGTATACAAAGAAAGTAAGCAGGGAGTAAACTCATTTCCCGAACGATTTTTAAAATTATTTTTTCACCACTAAAACCCATGAGACTTGTAGTTTTCAAAAATATTTTCATTTTTGATGAGACGCCGAATGAAAGCAGTTTAATCGCCGGCAACCGAAAACCCGCGATTTCCCGTAAATCCCGTATAGTCGAATGTATACAAAGAAAGTAAGCAGGGAGTAAACTCATTTCCCGAACGATTTTTAAAATTATTTTTTCACCACTAAAACCCATGAGACTTGTAGTTTTCAAAAATATTTTCATTTTTGATGAGACGCCGAATGAAAGCAGTTTAATCGCCGGCAACCGAAAACCCGCGATTTCCCGTAAATCCCGGATCGGCCCGTATAGTCGAATGTATACAAAGAAAGTAAGCAGGGAGTAAACTCATTTCCCGAACGATTTTTAAAATTATTTTTTCACCACTAAAACCCATGAGACTTGTAGTTTTCAAAAATATTTTCATTTTTGATGAGACGCCGAATGAAAGCAGTTTAATCGCCGGCAACCGAAAACCCGCGATTTCCCGTAAATCCCGTATAGTCGAATGTATACAAAGAAAGTAAGCAGGGAGTAAACTCATTTCCCGAACGATTTTTAAAATTATTTTTTCACCACTAAAACCCATGAGACTTGTAGTTTTCAAAAATTTTTCATTTTTGATGAGACGCCGAATGAAAGCAGTTTAATCGCCGGCAACCGAAAACCCGCGATTTCCCGTAAATCCCTCCCGTATAGTCGAATGTATACAAAGAAAGTAAGCAGGGAGTAAACTCATTTCCCGAACGATTTTTAAAATTATTTTTTCACCACTAAAACCCATGAGACTTGTAGTTTTCAAAAATATTTTCATTTTTGATGAGACGCCGAATGAAAGCAGTTTAATCGCCGGCAACCGAAAACCCGCGATTTCCCGTAAATCCCGTATAGTCGAATGTATACAAAGAAAGTAAGCAGGGAGTAAACTCATTTCCCGAACGATTTTTAAAATTATTTTTTCACCACTAAAACCCATGAGACTTGTAGTTTTCAAAAATATTTTCATTTTTGATGAGACGCCGAATGAAAGCAGTTTAATCGCCGGCAACCGAAAACCCGCGATTTCCCGTAAATCCCGGCTCGGCCCGTATAGTCGAATGTATACAAAGAAAGTAAGCAGGGAGTAAACTCATTTCCCGAACGATTTTTAAAATTATTTTTTCACCACTAAAACCCATGAGACTTGTAGTTTTCAAAAATATTTTCATTTTTGATGAGACGCCGAATGAAAGCAGTTTAATCGCCGGCAACCGAAAACCCGCGATTTCCCGTAAATCCCGGCTCGGCCCGTATAGTCGAATGTATACAAAGAAAGTAAGCAGGGAGTAAACTCATTTCCCGAACGATTTTTAAAATTATTTTTTCACCACTAAAACCCATGAGACTTGTAGTTTTCAAAAATATTTTCATTTTTGATGAGACGCCGAATGAAAGCAGTTTAATCGCCGGCAACCGAAAACCCGCGATTTCCCGTAAATCCCGTATAGTCGAATGTATACAAAGAAAGTAAGCAGGGAGTAAACTCATTTCCCGAACGATTTTTAAAATTATTTTTTCACCACTAAAACCCATGAGACTTGTAGTTTTCAAAAATATTTTCATTTTTGATGAGACGCCGAATGAAAGCAGTTTAATCGCCGGCAACCGAAAACCCGCGATTTCCCGTAAATCCCTCGGCCCGTATAGTCGAATGTATACAAAGAAAGTAAGCAGGGAGTAAACTCATTTCCCGAACGATTTTTAAAATTATTTTTTCACCACTAAAACCCATGAGACTTGTAGTTTTCAAAAAATTTTCATTTTTGATGAGACGCCGAATGAAAGCAGTTTAATCCCAAAACCGAAAATCGGCCCGTATAGTCGAATGTATACAAAGAAAGTAAGCAGGGAGTAAACTCATTTCCCGAACGATTTTTAAAATTATTTTTTCACCACTAAAACCCATGAGACTTGTAGTTTTCAAAAATATTTTCATTTTTGATGAGACGCCGAATGAAAGCAGTTTAATCGCCGGCAACCGAAAACCCGCGATTTCCCGTAAATCCCGGATCGGCCCGTATAGTCGAATGTATACAAAGAAAGTAAGCAGGGAGTAAACTCATTTCCCGAACGATTTTTAAAATTATTTTTTCACCACTAAAACCCATGAGACTTGTAGTTTTCAAAAATATTTTCATTTTTGATGAGACGCCGAATGAAAGCAGTTTAATCGCCGGCAACCGAAAACCCGCGATTTCCCGTAAATCCCGTATAGTCGAATGTATACAAAGAAAGTAAGCAGGGAGTAAACTCATTTCCCGAACGATTTTTAAAATTATTTTTTCACCACTAAAACCCATGAGACTTGTAGTTTTCAAAAATATTTTCATTTTTGATGAGACGCCGAATGAAAGCAGTTTAATCGCCGGCAACCGAAAACCCGCGATTTCCCGTAAATCCCGTATAGTCGAATGTATACAAAGAAAGTAAGCAGGGAGTAAACTCATTTCCCGAACGATTTTTAAAATTATTTTTTCACCACTAAAACCCATGAGACTTGTAGTTTTCAAAAATTTTTCATTTTTGATGAGACGCCGAATGAAAGCAGTTTAATCGCCGGCAACCGAAAACCCGCGATTTCCCGTAAATCCCTCGGCCCGTATAGTCGAATGTATACAAAGAAAGTAAGCAGGGAGTAAACTCATTTCCCGAACGATTTTTAAAATTATTTTTTCACCACTAAAACCCATGAGACTTGTAGTTTTCAAAAATATTTTCATTTTTGATGAGACGCCGAATGAAAGCAGTTTAATCGCCGGCAACCGAAAACCCGCGATTTCCCGTAAATCCCGTATAGTCGAATGTATACAAAGAAAGTAAGCAGGGAGTAAACTCATTTCCCGAACGATTTTTAAAATTATTTTTTCACCACTAAAACCCATGAGACTTGTAGTTTTCAAAAATATTTTCATTTTTGATGAGACGCCGAATGAAAGCAGTTTAATCGCCGGCAACCGAAAACCCGCGATTTCCCGTAAATCCCGTATAGTCGAATGTATACAAAGAAAGTAAGCAGGGAGTAAACTCATTTCCCGAACGATTTTTAAAATTATTTTTTCACCACTAAAACCCATGAGACTTGTAGTTTTCAAAAATATTTTCATTTTTGATGAGACGCCGAATGAAAGCAGTTTAATCGCCGGCAACCGAAAACCCGCGATTTCCCGTAAATCCCGTCGGCCCGTATAGTCGAATGTATACAAAGAAAGTAAGCAGGGAGTAAACTCATTTCCCGAACGATTTTTAAAATTATTTTTTCACCACTAAAACCCATGAGACTTGTAGTTTTCAAAAATATTTTCATTTTTGATGAGACGCCGAATGAAAGCAGTTTAATCGCCGGCAACCGAAAACCCGCGATTTCCTGTAAATCCCGGACTCGGCCCGTATAGTCGAATGTATACAAAGAAAGTAAGCAGGGAGTAAACTCATTACCCGATTGATTTTTAAAATTATTTTTTCACCACTAAAATCCATGAGACTTGTAGTTTTCAAAAATATTTTCATTTTTGATGAGACGCCGAATGAAAGCAGTTTAATCGCCGGCAACCGAAAACCCGCGATTTCCCGTAAATCCCGTATAGTCGAATGTATACAAAGAAAGTAAGCAGGGAGTAAACTCATTTCCCGAACGATTTTTAAAATTATTTTTTCACCACTAAAACCCATGAGACTTGTAGTTTTCAAAAAATTTTCATTTTTGATGAGACGCCGAATGAAAGCAGTTTAATCGCCGGCAACCGAAAACCCGGCCCGTATAGTCGAATGTATACAAAGAAAGTAACCAGGGAGTAAACTCATTTCCCGAACGATTTTTAAAATTATTTTTTCACCACTAAAACCCATGAGACTTGTAGTTTTCAAAAATATTTTCATTTTTGATGAGACGCCGAATGAAAGCAGTTTAATCGCCGGCAACCGAAAACCCGCGATTTCCCGTAAATCCCGTATAGTCGAATGTATACAAAGAAAGTAAGCAGGGAGTAAACTCATTTCCCGAACGATTTTTAAAATTATTTTTTCACCACTAAAACCCATGAGACTTGTAGTTTTCAAAAATATTTTCATTTTTGATGAGACGCCGAATGAAAGCAGTTTAATCGCCGGCAACCGAAAACCCGCGATTTCCCGTTCCCGTATAGTCGAATGTATACAAAGAAAGTAAGCAGGGAGTAAACTCATTTCCCGAACGATTTTTAAAATTATTTTTTCACCACTAAAACCCATGAGACTTGTAGTTTTCAAAAATATTTTCATTTTTGATGAGACGCCGAATGAAAGCAGTTTAATCGCCGGCAACCGAAAACCCGCGATTTCCCGTAAATCCCGTATAGTCGAATGTATACAAAGAAAGTAAGCAGGGAGTAAACTCATTTCCCGAACGATTTTTAAAATTATTTTTTCACCACTAAAACCCATGAGACTTGTAGTTTTCAAAAATATTTTCATTTTTGATGAGACGCCGAATGAAAGCAGTTTAATCGCCGGCAACCGAAAACCCGCGATTTCCCGTAAATCCCGTATAGTCGAATGTATACAAAGAAAGTAAGCAGGGAGTAAACTCATTTCCCGAACGATTTTTAAAATTATTTTTTCACCACTAAAACCCATGAGACTTGTAGTTTTCAAAAATATTTTCATTTTTGATGAGACGCCGAATGAAAGCAGTTTAATCGCCGGCAACCGAAAACCCGCGATTTCCCGTAAATCCGGCTCGGCCCGTATAGTCGAATGTATACAAAGAAAGTAAGCAGGGAGTAAACTCATTTCCCGAACGATTTTTAAAATTATTTTTTCACCACTAAAACCCATGAGACTTGTAGTTTTCAAAAATGTTTTCATTTTTGATGAGACGCCGAATGAAAGCAGTTTAATCGCCGGCAACCGAAAACCCGCGATTTCCCGTAAATCCCGGCTCGGCCCGTATAGTCGAATGTATACAAAGAAAGTAAGCAGGGAGTAAACTCATTTCCCGAACGATTTTTAAAATTATTTTTTCACCACTAAAACCCATGAGACTTGTAGTTTTCAAAAATATTTTCATTTTTGATGAGACGCCGAATGAAAGCAGTTTAATCGCCGGCAACCGAAAACCCGCGATTTCCCGTAAATCCCGTATAGTCGAATGTATACAAAGAAAGTAAGCAGGGAGTAAACTCATTTCCCGAACGATTTTTAAAATTATTTTTTCACCACTAAAACCCATGAGACTTGTAGTTTTCAAAAATATTTTCATTTTTGATGAGACGCCGAATGAAAGCAGTTTAATCGCCGGCAACCGAAAACCCGCGATTTCCCGTAAATCCCGGCTCGGCCCGTATAGTCGAATGTATACAAAGAAAGTAGCAGGGAGTAAACTCATTTCCCGAACGATTTTTAAAATTATTTTTTCACCAATAAAACCCATGAGACTTGTAGTTTTCAAAAATATTTTCATTTTTGATGAGACGCCGAATGAAAGCAGTTTAATCGCCGGAAATAGTCGAATGTATACAAAGAAAGTAAGCAGGGAGTAAACTCATTTCCCGAACGATTTTTAAAATTATTTTTTCACCACTAAAACCCATGAGACTTGTAGTTTTCAAAAATATTTTCATTTTTGATGAGACGCCGAATGAAAGCAGTTTAATCGCCGGCAACCGAAAACCCGCGATTTCCCGTAAATCCCGTATAGTCGAATGTATACAAAGAAAGTAAGCAGGGAGTAAACTCATTTCCCGAACGATTTTTAAAATTATTTTTTCACCACTAAAACCCATGAGACTTGTAGTTTTCAAAAATATTTTCATTTTTGATGAGACGCCGAATGAAAGCAGTTTAATCGCCGGCAACCGAAAACCCGCGATTTCCCGTAAATACTCCCGTATAGTCGAATGTATACAAAGAAAGTAAGCAGGGAGTAAACTCATTTCCCGAACGATTTTTAAAATTATTTTTTCACCACTAAAACCCATGAGACTTGTAGTTTTCAAAAATATTTTCATTTTTGATGAGACGCCGAATGAAAGCAGTTTAATCGCCGGCAACCGAAAACCCGCGATTTCCCGTAAATATCGGCCCGTATAGTCGAATGTATACAAAGAAAGTAAGCAGGGAGTAAACTCATTTCCCGAACGATTTTTAAAATTATTTTTTCACCACTAAAACCCATGAGACTTGTAGTTTTCAAAAATATTTTCATTTTTGATGAGACGCCGAATGAAAGCAGTTTAATCGCCGGCAACCGAAAACCCGCGATTTCCCGTAAATATCGGCCCGTATAGTCGAATGTATACAAAGAAAGTAAGCAGGGAGTAAACTCATTTCCCGAACGATTTTTAAAATTATTTTTTCACCACTAAAACCCATGAGACTTGTAGTTTTCAAAAATTTTTCATTTTTGATGAGACGCCGAATGAAAGCAGTTTAATCGCCGGCAACCGAAAACCCGCAATTTCCCGTAAATACCGTATAGTCGAATGTATACAAAGAAAGTAAGCAGGGAGTAAACTCATTTCCCGAACAATTTTTGAAATTATTTTTCACCACTAAAACCCATGAGACTTGTAGTTTTCAAAAATATTTTCATTTTTGCTGAGACGCCGAATGAAAGCAGTTTAATCGCCGGAAACCGAAAACCCGCGATTTCCCGTAAATCCCGGGCTCGGTCCGTATAGTGGAATGTATACAAAGAAAGTACCCAGGGAGTAAACTCATTTCCCGAACGATTTTTGAAATTATTTTTTCACCACTAAAACCCATTTTTTTTAGTCAGATTAGCAGCAAGTTTAGTCAGATTAGCAGCATGGAAAATTTAACTAATACACCAATTGTAGAATTCATTGATACACCACTTCGTAAAATTAGCTCGACTACAGATATTCCTATAATTCTTGAAAGAAATGGAGTTAAAAAAAGTGATGAATCGTTTATAGACCGCATGTATTCAAACATCAACTTACAAAAAATGAAAGGTGAGCTAATACACGATCTTAAAAACTACCTTGATGAATGTGTTAAAAATGTTGCTCTGTCAAACCGTCACGTTTCTACTGAATGGGATAGTAATAAAATGTTTAGTGTGTTGGAGGAAAGGATTTTATTTTTGGAAAAGGAAGTAAATGCCAAAAATGAAATGATACAAATATTATTAGCGACGAAATCATCAACGCGTGACGACATACTACATAACTCTCATAGCTTCAACAAATTAAAATCTTGCGAAACAAACGAGAATTTTACAATTCCCAAGGACACCGTTAAGGCAAAAATCATTAAACAGAGTTCCTTTATTCACGCAAATCGCTTTGAAAACTTGCCCATTGAAGAAATAATGGATGATGTAAATAGTGTTGCCAACGAAGTGCCGCATAAAACGCCGCGAAGGAGATCTGACAAAATATCTAAAGTTACGCAAATAATTGGAGACTCGATTGTAAAAGAAGTGAAGGGCTGGAAACTTTCTTCAAACGAGAACAAGATTATAGTGAAATCCTTCTCTGGAGCCACGACTAAATGCATGGAAAGTTACGCAATACCAACTACGAACATGTCTCCCGTAACATTATTATTCATTGTGGCACTAACGATCTAAATAGAATCGAAACCGATCAAATTGCTCAAAACATAGTAAAATTGGCTATTAAATTGAAATCTGGTGAAAATAATGTAATGATATCGGGCATAATTCAACGAAAAGACAGACTAAATGAAAAGGTGATGGCAGTCAACAAATCTCTCGCTCATCTTTGCGAACAAAGAAACATCGGCTTTATCAATAATGATAATATAAACCCCGACTTGCATTTGAATAGAAGTCGCCTTCACCTAAATATGAAAGGGACTTCAATATTGTCTCGGAACTTTCTACAGGTGATTGAGGATTGACACAAAAAACCTGTCGAAATTTACGACACAGATCCACCGAACACTGCCTCAGATACTTTTGATTCAACATATGATATTTTCACTCTACGTCGCAGTAACATGTGTAACTTGATAGTCGGTCATTTGAACGTAAACTCGTTGCGAAACAAGTTCGAAGCAATTGATTTAACTTTCAAGCACAATATTGATGTTCTGCTTCTAACTGAAACGAAAATAGATGAATCGTTCACTGATGCTCAATTTAAGTTAGATAATTACGCAATTCTGAGGAAAGATAGAAATGGACATGGTGGCGGTATTTTACTCTATATAAATGAAAATATTCCCTTCAAAGTGTTGCGAAAATATACGTTACCGGATGATATCGAAGTTTTAGTTGTCGAAATAAATCTTCGAAAACGCAAATGGCTTTTAACCCTATTCGGTCCGGGGTTTTTCGAACATATACTGATGACCGGCGGTGGGGCGGAATCCGCACCCCCTCAATAACTTCCTGATCAGAGTTGTTCAAATTGAAATCAAACTTGGCACGCTTATAGTACGTCATAAAAGGAACAAAATGGCAGCAATCAATTTTTGCTTGCGGTCAGCACCATTTTCTGTGACGTTCATCAGAACGCCTCTGAAATTTGATTTTTAAAAATTCATGTCATCTATTACTTATTTTCTGTTCCTTCAATATTTAATTAATTACTTTTGTCTCCAGAGCGCAATTTTTGCATTCTGTTTGAAAGTTTCCTGAAAGCTAAATAAAAGAATCCTATTTAACATTATTTTCCCGTCGACTGCCGCGTTTTTACGTGTCGTCCGATCGCATAAAAAAATGCAAAAATTGGCCAGACACCGCCTGAAAATCCGTGTTTTTTTTCGGCATTTTTTCTGGGTAAAATCCGAAAAAAATCGGCGAAATCGGAAATAACTCACCGTCGTCCAAATTATTGCCAAAATGGTCTTCTTAATTAAAATTAAAGGTTGTGTATGCAAAGTTTCAAGTTCTAAGCGTTAATCCCTTACAACAGAAAGCTTATTTAATTTTCCCCATCTATCAAGGATTCATAGAGAGATTTTAAGTGCACATATAATCGCACAGCACGAACAGAATCACAGTAAAGAAATGTAATTATTAGACATAAGATATTGAATTTGGGAATTTCAAGCAGAAATCAGGAAGGTTTTTGGGTAACTTTTCGGTAGCTGGTGTTATTAAACCTATGTGATTATTTCAACTGTGTTTTGAAGAATCAGTGAGTAGGCTGTCCTCATATTGAAAGATGTAATGGGAAATGGTTTGATCAGTGCCAATTTGGATAGTGTTCTAAATTAAGTGTGTCTGTAATTAAAATAGAGGGTGTAAAGGTTTAAAATGTGGTATTTTAGAGTCGAAGAATGTAACGGCGTATCTATAGTATGTTGATCTGAAAATGAATAAAACCAAGTACTTTTCTTTTGAGTAAACCATTTTGTTATTGTTTGTATTTTTATGTATACTCTAATTTTAGGGTTAATTATATTGATAAAAGAAGCAATGGAGCGGAACAGTGTATTATACCTTGAAGGGTTAAGAAAAGCGTTGTTTGGATACTAGAGGTTGATTGTATTTGTCCAATTGAGCGCGTTGAACTTTGTTTTTTGTTTGTTTGTTTGTTTACTTGGTATCCAATTTTTACTAAAATAAATGTAATTGTTGTTCTATTTAATAAGGACCATGAAGTTGTGAATAAGAAGGTTTGATAAAAGATGGTGTTTACAGTATGGATTTAAACTCTTTGTGTAGAGATATTGTTAAAAATTTAGCCTTTTAAAATAAATAACCTTTTTCTTTTGCTGTTCTAATATAAGTTGTGTTAAAATAAACAAGATTTTGAAACAGGGAGGATGGTTTTTAATAATGTTTTGAAACGAAATTTTCTTGTTGTTTGAGAAAACTGTTAAAGACTGTGTGTTATTTGTTATATGTAATAATTCAACTATTTTCATTCGTTATTTAATGCAGATGAAACTGGAGGTGTATGGTTTTTTGTGACATTAAAAACCTTTTGAAATTTTAGAGTTTTCTTGATTTGGAATGATCAGCTGGGTGTGACATAGTTATTTCAGGTGTTCAAAAAGATAAAGTGGATATAGTGCTGAATGAAGAGACAAAAATTGGCAATTAAAGCCTTACTTGGAAGGAATTAGGGTGGATGTGTGTATGAGACGTGCTGAGAGTTATTCGTTCGAGTGATATAGAGGTATTGGGCATATATGGGTGCTATCCTGTAAATAAATTTTGATTTCTGTGTGAAGCAAAAGGGTTTAAGTGAATAGCGAAGTGTGGATGTGTATATTCCAAGTCTAAACCTGGTAAGACATTGAGATATTATATAAAGTTTACTTAATATTATACTGCCATGGTTATGTTAGTTATTGTTTCCAATTAGCACAAAGCCTCTTACCTAATAATACAAGTAGAAAGCAATTATAAGCTTATATTTATGTTAGGTCGTAACTGAGCTAAAAAATAATTAAATTTCAACAGCATCTTATGAAGCAAAGGTTGAAGTGCAAGAAATAAGTATGTTTTTACTCCAGGCAGACGTTTGTACTTTCGGTGTATGAATGATGTGGCGAAATACATGAAGTTATGATAACACAAAGCGTTCTCTTCCTCTCTCTTCTCTAAAATTAGGATTTTTTTAATTATACAGTGGCGAGTGATAAACTACAATAAATATTTACAAACCGATTATTACATTCAAAGATAGTCTATTTAGAGTCTATATTGAATTTTTCGTTATTAATTTTGCTATTATATCCTCGTCAAATGTATATTGTCTATGTGATATAACTGCATCGTAATCTTTTTCATACTATATCATCAACTCTCGAAAGAGTAACTAGTGTCGATGAATATGTGATATCTTGTCCGGATCGGATGGATTATCATGATAACATCGTTAATTAAGTCTGACGAAATAGAAGTGTCGACCGATTTCTGGAAAATCAGCAATTCATACTATTAAGATAAGTCAGACTAACTGTGATCTTGGGATATCTTCCATTTTACCTACCATATAAATGATTGCCTATTTTCGACTCTTAGCCAAACTGCAGATATTTGATAGTATAAAGTCAAGTTAGGTACTTCTACTGCGTACCTTATCTCTGTGAGCTCTTGTTAATGCATTGAATCAGTCTAGAATACTTTGAGCATGCATACGCAATAATTCCATTGCAATGGGTACGAATATCTTTGTGACAGAAGCTAATAGTGTATACGATCCTCTGTTTCTTAATGTTTGTATAACTGAGTTTGCTACTGCTTGGTGGTCACGAAGGCTAGGTAAATTAGCATTTTTTTCGAATAAGTTTCACTTTTTTACCTGCTAGTTCGGAGAGTAGATGTGGGAGTTTTTGTGTTTGTATGTATTTGGGTTTATAATTGGAGAATAAGCCATCTAGAAAATTAGATAGCCTAATAATAATGTTTGTTAAGTACAATCACTACTCAAATGGGAAGAAGCTTATGCATTTTTTCAGAGTGATTTATGAGTCTGCATTATGGATGTGTGTATAGTTATGGACATCGTAGTTGAATTTTGTATGAATGAAACTGGTCTGCTGAGGTACTTGAAATTGTTTGATAGATGTAATGAGTTACTTGGAGAAGAGAAGTACGTAAATAATATAAACCTGAGTTACAGTGTCTTCTACTTAAACTGTAGTAATTATCAATACCCTGGTGGTTTACTATCAGGTACCGTTGTGTGACCACGTTTGGTCATTATATCATGAGAACGATACTCGGCTATTGGAAGACATCTTATCTATCATGGTAACCTGATAAAAGAAAACATTATGTATACACGTATACACCAAATTGATAGGTAATTACTGTAGTTTATAGGATTAAAGAACTCTTTACTGATCGATATTGAATTTTACTGATATCTTTTTTTAAATATAAAAAATACGATGTTAGGTGTAGTGAAATGAGTGAAGAGTAGAACAGATTAAAGTTATTTTACTCTCACAATGTTGGAGAGTTGAAATTTTTCTTGAAGAACCTGATAACTTGATCATTTGAAGTAAAATAATCAAAGGTAAATTATCTGGTACTTTCGTTTTAGTATCTGTCAGATGTTTATATATCGTGAAAAGTTGTATGGTAATGACACTATGAAACGAACACAGTGTCTGGTACTGAGCGAATTCCTAAATTATCCATGTTTAAGAGACTAAAACAACGCCAAATATTGTTTAAAAGAAAAGAAATTGTTAACGTTAAATGACTTCTTTGAAGATATGTCGACGTCCTATAACTCGTCTTTTTTGGAAGTGCATATCTACAAAAATATGGAGTATAGTACGTTTCGTTACAGATTCAATGTCATTTTAATTTTTTCAGTGCACAATAACGATAGTTCCCAAACTTCGTCGGATTTTTAAGCATGGTGTTGTAATTGAAGTAATAAATGAAACCTTAGATCAATATATGACAATTACATCAGGAAATATAATCCACCTAATTTAGGAGAAAATTGGTTGAGAGAAGAATGTCTGTTTTCATGAAATATTTAAGTTGTGTTCCAGATACCTAGTGATAGTACCTCAATTGACATTTGGTATTTGTATAAATACATCCTAAGTTTTCTTTTTAGACTGTAGTGATAAAATAATTCGTCTTCTTGTATATTAGTGCGACTATAGAGAAACCGATAGTAAAAAGACTAGTTGATCGATGTCTTATCTACTTGGAGGAAAAGGAGTCATTAGTAAACGTGTTTTACTGCATAGCTTCTTGAATGATATTGTTTGGAGTCGTCGATTTTATAAGAAACATACGTTTCTGGTTCGATCAGTCGTTGTGCATTAGATTCACACAATTTTTTGTGTGTATCGTTGTTCTGGGTCGAGATCAATGAATAATAGTTAAAATAGATTCGATTATATTAGCAACCCCTGAGAAAACAGATCAATGGAAAATAACATTCCTTGTTTGTATAAACTTCTGTTTATAAATTTAGAAGTTGATAATAATAAGCTTTTTAAATGAATCTAAAAACTTAATTGTGGTACTTAATTTGTTGAGGGAATCAGTTGTTCTGCGTGTTATTGTTCACAGACCCAGAGTAAGGAAGTTACAAGACTTAGGAATACATACACATAATGATGAAGAAATATAATGAAGTGTTAACATCTCTGATTCTCAAACATTATTCTGGATCACATATACGGACATGAAATAGCTACCATATGGTAACTCAAGGGATACATTATATATTTATCAACAAAACTAGTTATGGAGTGGCGTCATTTGAATTGTATAAACCTGATCAAAATCTAATTCATAATCGGATGGCTTTTGCGCGATTTCAAAATGCGGACTGTTCGTCAATTCTAGACTTCTGGATTGGTGGGTTGAAAGTTGTGAGATTTGTTACTCTATATATTCACGCATACAGTTAAATAAGGCAGGAATACAGTGATTTTATTTAATGTGTTAATAGTTAATATCTAAAATACGGATCAATTTTAAATATATTCCGATTTAGTTATGGAAATAAACATGTGAGTTTCTGAGTACGTGTTCTTTAGATTTAGTTAGCGTATTGTATTCTTTGATACAATCAATTATATAGTGTGCTTTACTTTCTCTTAAGTTTCATGCGCGCTAAAGGTTCTCTGATTCTTCTGAACAAATGTATAGCGAGAACTATAGTAAATTGTTTGTGGACTTCTAGATAAGATACAAAGATTCAAAATACGAGTGTTTCAAATATTCTGAGAATGCAGAGATAGTATGATCAAATTCTATCCTATGATGTTATTCTTTTCGTATTCTTTAGTTGATGAGGGGTTGAGAGTTTTCTTTTTATTTTTCCTTAAGATTGTGTATGAGATTTTAAATATTTTTTGATGAAAATATTTATGTTCTCTTAATTATCAAGTTAGCTGACTTTGGTATAAATCATCTTTTTTTTGGTGCATAATTATAGCGAATACACTTCGTGTAAGTTAGTTCTTCTGAAAAAACTTTAGAAAGACTATGACCCATATTTTATTTCTTATATATCTATATAATTGCCTTCTTAAGTAGATGAAATACCGAGGTGTAGCTGAGTGTAATTTATTATATTTTTATCATTTCCTGAGTTTTAAAATGACATATATTAACATAAAACGATACAATGTATTCGTAGATTAGAGTTAATCTCTTTACAAACATATGAGAAATCGATGTGTATTGAATTATGCACTGTTAGTATTTTTATGAGAGAAGCCGGGTAAGGAGAATACAGATGTAGAGACGCGTGAATGGCAGTAGATGATATTGTTCTCTTATTCTTGTGTACAGTTGAGTATGTGAGAGAGATATATCCGTACTTAATTGACGTGGATAGTATCTGATAACTTAGGTGATGACTCTTACGTTAGGTGTCTTGACCTTCCCTGCTTCTATACACAAAAATATGCTTATGTATTTTATTAGCATGATTTTATGCAATGTGTTTGAGTGGTATTAATGTACTGTAATTTCCATACATGACGACATCATCTTGTGTGAGAGGTAGCAAGAATTATGATCAGTTTGAGAAAATTTATACTACACAGACACTCTAGCTAATATCACAATCTCGGTCTTTCTTAGTTAAGAACGTGACAATATTATATAGGATGAAACACAATAACCTGTCATTATCTTATACTTGACTACAGTTTTTTTGGGAGAAAGAAAATCGACATTAATACAGTATTATATAAATTAGTTTGAACAGAGAAAAAAAATATTTTAGAGGGTCGACCTAATAATGTTAGACGGTGAAAAAATTTATCCCTTGTTTCCAAAAATTTAATTTCCCATTAAAAATTAAGAGAAAATTAATCAGTGATAATAGAGGGGAAAAACATAACATTATGAGATGATACGATCTTTTTTAGAAATAGGTTGTAAAAGGTATTTTTATTTTATCTAGATATAAAATTACTTGGTTTATAATTAGAGAATAGGACCTTATTTTCGATTTAATCTTAGAGGAAACAAAAATTAGTGAAAAAAGTTAGAGGAGATTAAATTAGAGGAATGATTCGAGGACAGTACCTAGAAAATACATTGTTAATCATAGTAAATGATATATTTAAAAGTTCGTATTTTGGAAATAATAGAAATATGTTGGAAATAAAAGAATTGTTCTGCCCTGCTTTAGGAACGTACAGCTTCTACTGATGGAGATATAAAATAAGTCAAATTGAAAAGGTTGTAAATTGAAATGGGAAGGTTGACCGACGTTAAAAGTTTTAAAAACCATATGATGCGATAATTTTTGATAGCATGTTTTACTGACAATAGAAGTGAACGATAGGATTTTTTTTTATAAAAAATTATATTGACGGTTTGTAAGTAATCAAATGTTTGGAATCAAATTAATTTATTGTTTCTATTGGAATGGTTTATGGACAGGAGTGTGTAGTTGGTTGAAGCCACGTGATAAGGCGTCAACTTATGACATATTGCCTTAACTATCTATACAGGCGTAACGTAATGGTAAAGCATTGATAATATATTATGTATGAGGTAGATAAAATCTAAATTAAAAAATCTATATCTCTCTCATGAACATAACGAATGTTTTGCATCGTGACTTTTCATTGGTGCAAATAGAATGTCTCTCATGTGTGCATTACTTGTGGAACTGACGAACAGTAAACAATTTTGTGGGAATATATATTGTTACATACTTCGAACACTATATAAGAGTGTATTTATTTCTCAGAAATGTACAGTTGACCGTTCAATGTTACAAATGATAAAAGGACGTTGGAATATTCATCAATGGCATCGGTTACTCTATTCTTAGTTACCCTGCTATGGATAAGTGATCTGTGTGTTATACCAACCAGCGAGTTACATAAAGGAATACATGATAAGCTTCACCGTGATTTTGATTCTAGTTGAGGACGAAAAATACATGGTCTAATTCCGGTCTTATACAAAGAGATACATATGACATGTGGGAGCATGTTTTCCGAACGGACTTAAAAATTGAAAATATTTAGAAGGATTCGATATAGGAAAGACTTCAACATTTTTTAAAGTAGGTATGATTTATGATGTGCGTTTCTTGTTTTCATTATGGTTTGCTTTACCATTTATTATATTACAAATACTGATGTTAATAATAATCGGAGATTTTTGGAGATTGGTCTTGGAAATTACATAAAGTATAAACTTAATAGTATCATGCTAGACAGTTTAATACTAACACCTTTGTATGTATTTATCTGTCTGTAATTGTCAAAGTATTGAGAAATAAACCAACTTTACTATAAACTCTTAATATAGCATAGTAAATTTTTTAAAGAAATTCATTTAATTAAGGAATTAGAATTGTGGATAAGTAATGCTTTTTGTAGGGTGTGTGTGAGAGAACAAATGTTATAAATTAAAAAAAAACAAAAAAAAGTATGTATTAAATAAGAAGTATCATAGATTTATCAGAACTTCTAAATGAGCTAAGTTCTGTGAAGGGGAAGTAAAAACATAAGCTTAATCTTTGTTTGATGTCTCGACTATAGTTCTAATAAATTATTTTTGTTGATCGAAATTGACACACTAATAATAGATACTTCGTATTATGTGACTAATTAAATTTTGTAAAAAAAAAGATAAAAGAATAAGTTTCATACAAAGTGTCAAATTACAATATTAAAGATGTGTCCTTTATTTCAATATTAAGTTTATAATGCGAAGTGCATGTCGAGTCTACCGAAAAGAAAGTTGTGTTTGCGTGTTTAGTCAGGTTTATAGAAATATATATAACCATGGTTTTGAAAACAGGTTGGGATTGGTTGGAGGGTGACATGAGACAGAATGGAAAAAGTGGAGTAAGAAAGTATTGATTTAATTTACTACATTTAGTTAGAAGGACGGTAGGAGTCTTAGTTTATATTTATGGTGATGTAATTTACATCTGCGATTGGTCATCTGGTAATAAGGTTGTGGAAGTGAGTTCTTTGCTTAGAACAGTTGGGGCTGTAATATATTACATGAGATGGTCATGGTGAACTCTATACCGTGCAAGAAATATAAGATAAAAATATATTTTCTACATTTAGGTTATGTATGTTTAGAAGTGTTTGATTGGTGGAGATTCTTAGATTTTTAACCTAGAGCTTTGTTCTTATTCTGAAGTTAATCCCGAACAGATAATGCTCATAAAAACCAAAAAAAACTAATTCTATCTGTAAAATAGAGGGTAAAAAAAATGGTGTTGGAAGACCTTAGAACTTTGAGGATAAAAATGCTAGATGATAAATAGATCTCAATCGTTTGTAGCATTCAAAGAACAGTGGGAGAGTATCTAATTCCTTGTTGATAACAACCCAATTGATGAAGGAGAGATGTGTGACAAAAGTCTTTGTATTCAATTTTTAGGCTAATATTAACTCATTGTAGTATTTTTAGCAAAGGTGGTCTTTATTCTGTATTAGTAATTCTTTTAACAAGTGTAAGTAGAGCTAGAGGAAACTGGTGCCTTTAACTTAAATTCTCTCCTTTTAGGGGATAAGAGATGGCATTGAGGTTTTATGAGAATGAAGATATTTTAAGTCAAGGAGGATACAAGCTTTTTGCTTAAAATTCGAGTGCCTGATATATGAGAGGACTAATTCCGTGGACGAATCAGAGATTGACCGATTTCGTATTCGGTAATAAATTTAAGTGAGACCTTTTGATGATAATGATTGTGACGTACTAGATGTCCAATAGGTAAATGTACTGTTCTTTCTCATCATATTTTGTTCCTACCAAGTAAAAAGTTCTATAATGTTTCAGGACTGAACCTTACCATATTTATACCTACATAAAAGATAAAGACAGTATTATGGAAAGGAAATCTATTAATAGAATTTCATCTGTGCAATAAAGTTTTTTTATAAACTATTTTATGATTTTTTTTTAATTAAAGGTAAAAATTAAAAATAGATAAAAATATATGTCTATCATTAGTTAGTTTGATGTATTTTTTCATATTATGGTCTATACACGATACAAGAAACGTCTGCTGAATATAAACAAAGTTTTTATTTTTATTTAATTTTAAGTTAATCTTAAATATGAGAAGTTGTAAAAATATTATACATTCTATTACTCTTATCCTGTCATTAATTGTAGCGCCTTATTACAATTTTTTATACACAACTAATACATAACAATGCGGAATACTTACGTCTTGGTATAGTTGATTGAATAATAAGTGACAAAGGAGGAGGTTGATTGAGTATATGTACAAAGACTTTGTGTCTATTGACACTTTAAATTTATTGGTTTGGAGAAATCAAGAATTTATTGGTTACCAGAATTAAGTATATACTATGTAAAAAACTTACGGTGGAACATATCACTGCTTTATATACTTGATTTCATTGCTGAAGCATGATATCGGAGATAGTAATTGTTGTTTGTGGAAGAACCTGGGTGATTCTAAAAGACGAAGGTCGAGTACATTGTCCGAAGATAGACGTTACAAGATCAAAAGTTAATGTCATAAAACAACCTTACATAAGTCGGTTAGGTTCATTCTGATCATTATAAAATAGATGAATATTATAGGCGATATAAGAATTTTACGATCTTCGCAATAAAAGAGTACCTTGAGGATGATTTAAGTCAGAGTTTTGCTAAACCAAGAAATACATTTGGTTGAAAACATGATTAAAAAGCCCAGGTCGTCTGTTTAAAAATATCGTATAATTTTACCTAACCAATGCGTTCATATTTTATTATAGAATAGTATACAATATATAAATTTCAATTTCAAAAGTATAAATAAGTGATTCTCTAAGATGAAAGATTATGAAAGTCGTAATTGTGAGAATGTTTTAGAATTCAAACTAGTTCCTATGTAAATTAATTCTGAAGTTGTCATATTAAAAATAGAACAAAACAATGAGCAGCGTTGTATATCTTCGGGCTATAAAGCTATGAATCAGAGAGAAATGGCTATAACAAACACAAACATTACTGAAAAAAAATACAAGGTGTAACATACGACGTTATTGCCAACTTAATACATCGTATGGTATACGAACAGATAATAAGTGTATTGTCATATATTGGTGGAGTATGAAGCACTTTCGTCATTGCTTTTGTTTTAATCATAATTTGACATTAAAAATTAGGGAGTATACCATAGAAAAATGAAAATAGCTGTCTTACTAAAGAAAGTACCTTGTTATTGATTTCAATTTTGAGATCAGGCATGTGATTACGTATAGATATTACATTATTCGATTTAAATTACATGATCTTCTGTCAAATTTACATGTTATTTTATTTAGCAACATAACTTACTTTAAAGAAATGATAAATTGACTGGAATGAAGATTGTGGCATTACATGTTGAATATGAGAATATGACTATTACTTAAACAACAGGTTGCCAGAATATGGGATAGTTTGACAGTAGAAGCTGAGGGTAAAGAGGTTGGACGGAAGAACGTTGTGTTATTTCCTGCTTGGAAAATAATATTCAATAAATAGTATGCTGTGATTTATTCTATAAATAAACTAAATTTTCTTTTATTACTAGTATATAATATAATAATTATTCTTATATGGATGTTTTTTTATTAGACTTTATACTCTTACCCTTATGGTTATTATGTGATTGAGACGTAGAATTGACAATATAGCTATAAATGTTATCGTTGACACAAATCGGATGTAGATATGAACAGAATTGTGAAATATGTCTATGAATTTTTGATATCACGGACGACAATTCCTGTAGAATTGATTTATAGTGTTGGAGTGTAATCTAAATGATTATTGAAGTGGTCCTTAAGCATAGTGAGACAGTAACTAATCTATATGTTGCATATAATCATGAATTACATTCGAATTATACACAAACGATTTCACTTCACAATGTTAAGGGATAAACTGAGACTTAAACGATGAGCTAGCACAAGATAATCGTAATTACAATTTATATAATAAATAGTCACGAATTAGAAAAATAATAATAATGTTAAAAAGTAAGTTTTTTAGAACAACAATGACTTTGATCAAAATAATAGAAATTTAATACTAAGTTAATTTAGCTTATAAAATAAAACCATATTAATTAAAAATTTGTTAAAGAACAAACAAACGCCTTCTAGACACTAAAACAGACATTTATCCAAAAAACATAATCATAATTAACATTTTTAACAGAATCTATATAATAACAATAACATTATAAGATTTATTGTGAATGTAATGTCTTAAGTGGATAATTATTTGTTTTTCCAAATAACACATTCTGCATTTTATTCTTGCCGTCTGTTTATGTGCGAACGAACCGTGACAAAACTGAGAGTGAATATTTTGACACATGGTCCTTAATCTCGGCTCGTACATTCAGTTAGATAATTTTCATGCAGTAGAGGCTCGGAGCTAATAAAGGGGCGGTGTGTGCTTAGTTTGTTAATTTGTAAGAGGGGAGAAGAGATTAGAATGTGTTCCTTGAGGAATGGAACGTAGATGCTACAGTTAATATACCTTCTTTTAGTTTTTCTGAATCTTAGGTGTATCTGTTAGACCATTGCGGGACGCAGTAAGTAAAAATACCTCACTTATTAATCAAGGTTAATTTTTTATTACTTAGATTAGTGACATTTTCATAAAACAGAGGGGCTTGGGCTGGGTAATACTTGATGATTTTTCGTGGAAATAAATCAGAGATTTATGAGCTCAGAAATGCCAATCGCTATTTGGTGTTATTCTGGTAAATACAGATATCTGTGTAGTCCACTGCGACACCGTTCTCAGAAGAAAAACCGCTGAATCATGGAAAGGAAATTAAGAAGCACATCTTATAATGTTTGAAAATGGTATTGTTCTTGTAGAGTATTTATGTAAGTATGTATTTAATTGTATAACTATATTGTATCAATGAATCCTTCCTTTTGATCTTTTATGCTAATATATAGAGTTAATGCGTGTGACTCTGTAAAATACAAGAAATTACCCGTGCAATAAATAATATTCTAGATAAGTTTAAACAATCGAGTTGATCTTATTTTCACATCGTCGTCCGCACACCAGAATTATACCCAAAAATGAGTCGAAATTTTTTAACCGCGTAAATTACCTACAAGCGTGTATTAATAGGTTTGTCGAATACAAGATTTTGAATATATTTAAAATTATATAATGAGGATATACGGGGAGTTGAATTATTCGATATATAGTATTAAATATAGAACGTGGTATAAAGTCTTAGAATGGAGAATTTTTAAAAGTAGATTTTAGAATAGACTCTTTTACTGTACTAGATTGATTTTTATATTTATAGCGCTTGAAAGTTTATATATAAAAATAGCTTCAGCATATATAGTTAGGGAGTAAAATATAAAAATAAAGTAAAAAATAACTCGTGGTTTTTTTTTGTGACCACCTAAAAACCCAATTGACTGCGGCAGAACTGCAGTACTCTACACTAGTTTCAGTTGTATAGTTCATCAAAGTGAATGTAAGTCATATTTCATTGTTTTATTAATTCTTCAAAGTGACGAAGACGTGGCTTGTTGCTACCAGCAATAACTATTAAGAGCGTGGAGTTTTATCGACTATTCGATATCTGCTCTGACGTATTTCGATGGCGGAATAAGAGCCGGAAAAATATACCCGGCTATTCTTTCACTCGCGTAAAGATTAGACACGCAGAATCTTCTAAGTCTCTCGGGTTTTAAAAAAATGATAAGGGAAAATGTCTTCGAATATTGACATCGCAATGGTAAGCACTGATTTAAATTTTAGTTGAAGTGAGTAGTAACATAGAAAGACCATCATATGGAGTGTCAAAAAGGCATAAATTGATGTAGTGCTCTAGTTTTCTGGAAAAGTGATGGGCGAAGTCAGGAACGGTTTTAAGAGAACAGCTAATTAAATCTCGCTAAATTTTTCTACAACAGTGTTTTGAATAAAATTTAAGAATTATCTTGTTTATAACTGGAATTTGGTTCTGTATACTTGCGATGCCATTTGTTTAATGTTAAATCCTTCAGTAAGTACTACTATTCAATCAATGTAAACCTTACTGTTGTTGGTTGAGAAATTAGATGTTACCTATTTGGGACCTTTTTTGTGAGTGTTTCGTTGGTGTCCTGAACCAGTTAATATTATCAAAAAATACATATAAATAATCAAAGCGTCGTTTGGCGTGGTAATAACATAATGAGATAGTTAGTTATTGAAGGAATCCTAAATTAACCTTATCTTTTAACTTTGTGTCGTTTTCATATCAGGTTTATATTCAGTGTTGGTTTGGTAGTTAAATGATTAATAATAGATGCGTCGTGTAACATATTTAAAGACTTTACTTACGGTTATATCGTAATATAATAATAATTAAATAAATGTTTAAAATAGCTTTCTTATACAACACGCATAACAACATTCTTTTGAAAAATTCTTGATTTGATTAAATATTTTAGACTTAGAGTTACATAATTATGCATTGACATGATTGAACTAGTCTGAGTGGAGATGTTGCTTACGAAATAAGCATAACATGACTTCAATTATTTGAGAATTAGAGTAATGTAGACCCAATTTCAAATTCATGGATTCTAATACGAATTTGAAAGAAACGTAGTTGTGATTGAAGATTTTTCGATAAAACATTTAAGTAAATGCTGGTTTCTATTTTAATTTTGATGGAGAAAATATTTTTTTTATGTAGAATCGTGTTTACGCCTTCTTATAACTTGTAAATTAACAAGCAATTGGTCAGTGATTATATATTCTGTTACTCGGTCTATAAACCAGATAGATAACACGCGATTTGCTTCCGATTATAAGAATAATATAGGGCAATTTTAGCGTTTAAATACAATAGGTGCTTTCTCTGGGTGTCAGAAACTAGAGCACTAAGAATAATGCGTGAGAGTCCTTGGTTAGAAATTTTTGGATATTCCTTACATAAAAAAGTAAGCCTGGAGGTATAATGATTAAGAACATAAAGTGACGATAAATTTAATGATGTTTTTTGAAAAAAGAGGGAATATAAAACAATAAATATATCAAATCATAGATGTGTATTTTCTTCTGTAAGGGATATGATTTTAAATTGCCAGTTTTTATTTTTTCGAGAAGTTAACGCCAAGACGGTATGATTTCGTAGGACTTGTTTAATCAAGACTCGAATCTGAGTTTACATTCTAGTGTCACATGGGAGTTATTAACGTTCAGGATAATTTTCTTTCCAATATGTAACCTATGGTTATAAACTGCTATTCTCGAGACTGGAGAGTACCCTCTTCTTGAGTGACATAATGAATAAAGAAATATTTGGTTTACAATAAAAAAAATATTTATTAATAAAATCATATTATTTGTTGTTTATGGAGGACGCCGACATGTTTGGATTAAATGTCAGATATAGTTAGTGATTTTCGACAAATGCTGTTGTGGCATATTAAGATTCCTTGAAAAGAAATATCAAACACACAAGACCCTACGCATATTTTACCTGGTCATACAAGCCCGTTAAGTTTTTATTATTAAGTGATACATCTTTTAGTCTTAAGAGTACTGTTCCCATAGTAGTAAATACACGATGATAGGAAAAAAGCTAGTCAGAGAACCTTCATTGTACAGTTAGCCATAAATGGTATAGGGTTAAACATCGAGGTGGATAACAAAGACTTGCTCAGTGATCAACAGCTAGATTTCTAATAATATACCTTTAAGTATTGTGTATGAATAAATCATAATACTAGACATCTAAAGAGAGACCCATTGAGAGCATAGATATTAGATAGAAGTGATGTTTTAATTAATATAATAAATGAGAAAGATAGGTTGTTTCAAAATGTTTTTTCTGCTTTGCTGGTTTTCTAAGCCTTAAGATTGTGAACAGACCATCTAACTGTTATTATTTTAGTTCCGTTTGAAAAAGGCATGACCAGCTACTTTTTTAGTGTGAAGGAGGATGGTTTAATACTACTAAGAACGGCAATTAATTGGGTGCAACCAAAAAACCTATGCTTCTCCTTTTTTTTAAGTTTTGTCCTATATATATTAACATGTGTCCGTATTTGTGATAACACTGCTGGGCGACAGATCGAATTTGATATACGAACAATTAAACTGTAGAGTTGATATTGTCAAGGTATATGAGTAATTTGAGAGTTGGAGGACGAGGTTGAAAGACCTACAGGGTTCTTCTCTGTTGCGGTAATTACTGATTGCAGTAGGGTAAATTGGTTTTGTTGGCTAGGTTTTGTTGTTTGATAAATAACTATCGTAGATAATTATATACTAAAAATTATATTAAATGACCTTATTGGCTTAGTAAGAAGAATATCCTTTGCATTTAAATTGCGATATGCCACAGGTGTGTGAGCGGATTAATATTTTGTTTTTAATTTAACTTACGTTTGGGGCTTTTCTTAGTGTCGTTACACATCTATAACAAAAGAAAATCTTACGCGGATTTGATGAGATGTTTGTAACGAATTTTCTTTTGAAGGAATGGTATGAGATGTTTTCTCTCATTTGAAGATAAAGATACATTTTATTCTCTATCTTAATAAAAATTAAGTGAAATGTTATGAACGGGCTCTTTTAATAGGAAAGGCAAGGGTTAATCGCATGCTGTGATAGATAATGTCTATATAGCGAAATGTAAAGCGTCGTAGCCATCTTCGCGTATAACTTTCTTCTCCTCTGATAAAAATGTCCAGGCGTTGTTGACAAAACTACGTGAGGATACTCTCTTGGAATGAAAGGTTGTTAAAAAATTCTTACATTGTAATCGGATAGAATTTGTAGAATTAGGTTTTGGGAGGATTTCGAAATTTAGTAGAGCTATTGAAGAGAGGGAATGATATAGAGTGTTTTATATTACTATTACTGTAGTTGAAATCAAAATATAAGGAGCTACCTTGAGTTCAAGCGTCGAATGTACTTCGCGTACAAGATAATATAAACGATGTTTTATTTGATTAAGCTTAGCATGTTATGAAAATTCTGGAAATTTTTGCAATGGACTTATATATATATAAATTGGGTTTTTTATAACAACCGGAAACAAATACATAAAAACCCAATTTAGATTTGATGTTATAGTACTATGTTATTACTGGGTTTTTTAATCATAATAAAAATATCTAATTCATATATTTTGTGATTCATTTGTAAACGAACTGTGGTGTAATGTACTTCATTTATTTGCGTAGAATTGATAGGAAAGCTTAGATATTATATATTGCGCTGAAAAGCTTTTATTAGAAGCTGAACGCGTAACCAAACAACATGCGTAACGAAGTGAATTTCGCCTTCTGTCTGTATGATGTTGCAGTCTCGCCCTAATCAAAAGTATGAGGCCTCGGACTCCGTTATAGTCGAAATAAATAAGAAGCATGCATTATAAGAATTTGTATATATAGAATATTAAGAAGGATACTTAGAAGTGTGAGATTAGTTCTAAACTCACTTTTCCCGGAACGATTTTTTAAAAAATTATTTTTTCTTACCACTTAAATATCCACTTGTATGACTTGTAGTTTGTCGAAAAATTATTTTCTTATTTATTTGATGTAGACGCCTTATGTGTAATGCAGACCTGAACAAATATTGTTTAATATAAAGTAATCGAAACTCTCTCTGTCTTAAATGTCGTTGTATAATGTAATCGTGGTTATGTAAATAAATTCTGAAAATACCGTGGCGATTTCCCGTTAAAATCCCTGGTACTCGCGCGCTCGTATAGTTATCTGTTTTATCTGTTTGTATAAACTAGAATTAGTTAATGCAGAATTATTATTTTTTGGTTTCGCAATTTAATAGACTTTCGAGAAAACTTTTGGAACACTTGATGAATATTCTTTCACCTAAAGTGATTATACCTGCCACGCTCCTACTACATGATAATCACTCAACACAAACAATACTAACAGCATGTGTCGTGTGAATTTAATATTTAACCTATTATTATTTTATTATTTTACTATTTTTTACCAGGATAGTCCTGTTTAGTTCCTAATAGAAATTGTTATCAATGAGGGTCCGGCGAATGCTGTTCTTAGTTGCATTGAAAGCTCCTTATTTGAGCCATCGAAGCCGTGCATGCATAGCAATCACATCAACTAGACAACCGCCTAAGATTCACTCCTATTCTCATATGCAGAATGTTAAGCAGGAGGGTATCGATTCACCACTTTTAATAGTCCCTCTGGCATGGACTCCGGCAATGGTTGGTTTAAATCCCAGACTTTCGCACTGTGAGGTCCTCTACGCACAAGGTCCTCTCGGTTTTGTTAAAAAAATTAATTTAATGGAAATTTCAATCCAAAAGAAATATTTAGCTAAGCAGAACCGGCTCTAACCTCAGTTAATCTTCCAATTAATTAATTTTATATTTGCTATAGTCCAGGCCTTCCTTTATAATATCCCAACCTCGACAATATCCTCACCCAACCTTAAGGTCATTGATTCCGAAGACAATGCCTTTGT
>JASGCC010000811.1:0-53922 GCA_030067915.1 Hydractinia echinata
TTACACTGAACATGTCTACCTTACAATGAACATTGTACCTTGCAATGAACATTTGTACCTTACAATGACCATTCCGCTTTACACTGAACATGTCCGCCTTACACTAAACATGTCTGCCTTACACTGCACAAGCCTACCTTACCATGAACACGTCTACCTTTCACTGAACATGTCTACCTTACAATAAACATGTGCACCTTACAATGAACATGTTGAACCTTACAATGAACATGTGAACCTTACAATGAAAATGTGAAACTTACAATGAAAATGATTACCTTACAGTGCACATATCTACCAAACAATGAACATGTGTACCTTACAGTGAACATGTCCGCCTTACACTGAACATCTCTGCTTTACACTGAACATGTCTGCCTTACAATGAAAATGTGTACCTAACAGTGAACACGCCTACAATACAATGGACACGTCTCTTACCAATGACCATGAATGGCCTATACAATGAACATGTTCATTACAGTGAGTATGTGTACCTTATTATGAACATGTGTACCTGTCACTGAACATGTCTACCTTACAATGAACATGTCTACCTTACAATGAACATGTTCCGACTTACACTGAACATGTCTACCTTACAATGAACATGTTACCTTGCAATGAACATTTGTACCTTATACATGACCATGTCCGCTTTACACTGAACATGTCCGCCTTAACATAACATGTCTGCCTTACACTGCACAAGCCTACCTTACCATGAACACGTCTACCTTTCACTGAACATGTCTACCTTACAATAAACATGTGCACTTACAATGAACATGTGAACCTTACAATGAACATGTGAACCTTACAATGAAAATGTGAAACTTACAATGAAAATGATTACCTTACAGTGCACATATCTACCAAACAATGAACATGTGACCTTACAGTGAACATGTCCGCCTTACACTGAACATCTCTGCTTTACACTGTGTCTGCCTTACAATGAAAATGTGTACCTAACAGTGAACACGCCTACAATCAATGGACACGTCTACCTTACAATGACCATGAATGCCTTACAATGAACATGTGTCATTACAGTGAGTATGTGTACCTTATTATAACATGTTACCTGTCACTGAACATGTCTACCTTACAATGAACATGTGCACCTTACAATGAACATGTGAACCTTAAAATGAACATGTGAAACTTACAATGAACATGTTTATCTTACAATGAACATGTGAACCTTACAATGAACACGGTTACCTTACAATGAACATGTGTACCCTACAATGAACATGGTTACCTTACAGTGCACATATCTACCAAACAATGAACATGTTTACCTTACAGTGAACATGTCAACCTAACATTGAACATGTGAAACTTACAATGAACATGTTATTTACAATGAACATGTGAACCTTACAATGAACATGGTTACCTTACAATGAACATGTGTACCTTACAGTGAACACGTCAACCTAACATTGAACATGTGAAACTTACAATGAACATGTTTATTTACAATGAACATGTGAACCTTACAATGAACATGGTTACCTTACAATGAACATGTGTACCTTACAATGAACATGGTTACTTACAGTGCACTTCTACCAAACCAATGAACATGTTTACCTTAGAGTGAACACGTCCGCTTTCCACTGAACATCTCTGCCTTACACTGAACATCTCTGCCTTACACTGAACATGTCTGCCTTACAATGAACATGTGTACCTTACAATGAACATGTGAACCTTAAAATGAACATGTGAAACTTACAATGAACATGTTTATCTACAATGAACATGTGAACCTTACAATGAACACGGTTACCTTACAATGAACATGTGTACCCTACAATGAACATGGTTACCTTACAGTGCACATATCTACCAAACAATGAACATGTTTACCTTACAGTGAACATGTCCGCCTTACACTGAACATATCTGCCTTACACTGAACATGTCTGCTTTACAATGAACATGTGTTCCTTCCAGTGAACACGTCAACCTAACACTGAACATATTACTTACAAGGAAATGTGTACCTTACAGTGAACACGTCTACAATACAATGGACACGTCTACCTTACAATACCATGAACGCCTTACAATGAACATGTGTACATTACAGTGAGTATGTGTACCTTACAATGAACATGTGCACCCTACAATGAACATGGTTACCTTACAAGGCACATATCTACCAAACAATGAACATGTGTACCTTACAGTGAACATGTGCGCCCTTACACTGTACATCTCTGCTTACAACTGAACATGTCTGCCTTACAATGAACATGTGTACTTTACAGTGAACACGTCAACCTAACATTGAACATATTTACCTTACAAGGAAAATTGTACCTTACAGTGAACACGTCTACAATCAATGGACACGTCTACCTTACAATGACCATGAACGCTTTACAATGAACATGTGTACATTACAGTGAGTATGTGTAACTTATTATGAACATGTGTACCTGTCACTGAACATGTCCACCTTACAATGAACATGCGCACCTTGCAATGAACATGTGAACCTTACAAGAAACATGTGAAACTTACAATAATGTTTATCTTACAATGAACATGTGAACTAAATGAACACGGTTACCTTACAATGAACATGTACCCTACAATGAACATGGTTACCTTACAGTGCAATATCTACCAAACAATGAACATGTTTACCTTACAGTGAACATGTCCGCCTTACACTGAACATCTCTGCCTTTCACTGTGTCGAACATGTGTACCTATACAGTGAACACGTCAACCTAACATTGAACATTTACCTTACAAGGAATGTGTACCTTACAGTGAACATCTACAATACATAATGGACACGTCTACCTTACAATGACCATGATGAACGCTTTACAATGAACATGTGTACATTACAGTGAGTATGTGTAACTTATTATGAACATGTGTACCTGTCACTGAACATGTCCACCTTACAATGAACATGCGCACCTTGCAATGAACATGTGAACCTTACAATGAACATGTGAAACTTACAATGAACATGTTTATCTTACAATGAACATGTGAACCTTACAATGAACACGGTTACCTTACAATGAACATGTGTACCCTACAATGAACATGGTTACCTTACAGTGCACATATCTACCAAACAATGAACATGTTTACCTTACAGTGAACATGTCCGCCTTACACTGAACATCTCTGCCTTTCACTGAACATGTCTGCCTTACAATGAACATGTGTACCTTACAGTGAACACGTCAACCTAACATTGAACATATTTACCTTACAAGGAAAATGTGTACCTTACAGTGAACACGTCTACAATACAATGGACACGTCTACCTTACAATGACCATGAATGCCTTTCAATGAACATGTGTACATTACAGTGAGTATGTGTGCCTTATTATGAACATGTGCACTGTCAATGAACATGTCTACCTTACAATGAACATGTGCACCTTACAATGAACATGTGAACCTTACAATGAACATGTGAAACTTACAATGAACATGTTTATCTTACAATGAACATGTGAACCTTACAATGAACATGGTTACCTTACAATGAACATGTGTACCTTATAATGAACATGGTTACCTTACAGTGAATATGTCCGCCTTACACTGAACATGTCTGCGCTACATTGCACAAGTTCACCTTACAGTGAACATTTGTACATTACAATGAACATGTCTACTTTACAATGAACATGTGTACGTTACAATGAATATGTCTACCTTACAGGGAACAAGTCTATCTTACAATGAACATGTCTACCTTACAATGAACATGTCCGACTTACACTGAACATGTCTACCTTACAATGAACATGTGTACCTTGCAATGAACATTTGTACCTTACAATGACCATGTCCGCTTTACACTGAACATGTCCGCCTTACACTAAACATGTCTGCCTTACACTGCACAAGCCTACCTTACCATGAACACGTCTACCTTTCACTGAACATGTCTACCTTACAATAAACATGTGCACCTTACAATGAACATGTGAACCTTACAATGAACATGTGAACCTTACAATGAAAATGTGAAACTTACAATGAAAATGATTACCTTACAGTGCACATATCTACCAAACAATGAACATGTGTACCTTACAGTGAACATGTCCGCCTTACACTGAACATCTCTGCTTTACACTGAACATGTCTGCCTTACAATGAAAATGTGTACCTAACAGTGAACACGCCTACAATACAATGGACACGTCTACCTTACAATGACCATGAATGCCTTACAATGAACATGTGTTCATTACAGTGAGTATGTGTACCTTATTATGAACATGTGTACCTGTCACTGAACATGTCTACCTTACAATGAACATGTGCACCTTACAATGAACATGTGAACCTTAAAATGAACATGTGAAACTTACAATGAACATGTTTATCTTACAATGAACATGTGAACCTTACAATGAACACGGTTACCTTACAATGAACATGTGTACCCTACAATGAACATGGTTACCTTACAGTGCACATATCTACCAAACAATGAACATGTTTACCTTACAGTGAACATGTCCGCCTTACACTGAACATATCTGCCTTACACTGAACATGTCTGCCTTACAATGAACATGTGTACCTTACAGTGAACACGTCAATCTAACATTGAAACATGTGAAACTTACAATGAACATGTTTATTTTACAATGAACATGTGAACCTTACAATGAACATGGTTACCTTACAATGAACATGTGTACCTTACAATGAACATGGTTACTTACAGTGCACATTTCTACCAAACAATGAACATGTTTACCTTAGAGTGAACACGTCCGCTTTCCACTGAACATCTCTGCCTTACACTGAACATCTCTGCTTACACTGAACATGTCTGCCTTACAATGAACATGTGTACCTTACAATGAACATGTGAACCTTAAAATGAACATGTGAAACTTACAATGAACATGTTTATCTTACAATGAACATGTGAACCTTACAATGAACACGGTTACCTTACAATGAACATGTGTACCCTACAATGAACATGGTTACGTTACAGTGCACATATCTACCAAACAATGAACATGTTTACCTTACAATGAACATGTGAACCTTACATGAACATGGTTACCTTACAATGAACATGTGTACCTTACAATGAACATGGTTACCTTACAGTGAATATGTCCGCCTTACACTGAACATGTCTGCGCTACATTGCACAAGTTCACCTTACAGTGAACATTTGTACATTACAAGGAACATGTCTACTTTACAATGAACATGTGTACGTTACAACGAATATGTCTACCTTACAGGGAACAAGTCTATCTTACAATGAACATGTCTACCTTACAATGAACATGTCCGACTTACACTGAACATGTCTACCTTACAATGAACATGTGTTCCTTGCAATGAACATTTGTACCTTACAATGACCATGTGTACCTTCCAATGACGATGTGTACCTTCCAAGGAACATGGTTTCCTTACAGTGAACATGTCTTCTTTACAATTAACATGTGTACCTTACACTGAACATGTCCGCTTTACACTGAACATGTCCGCCTTACACTAAACATGTCTGCCTTACACTGCACAAGCCTACCTTACACTGAACACGTCTACCTTTCACTGAACATGTCTACCTTACAATAAACATGTGCACCTTACAATGAACATGTGAACCTTACAATGAACATGTGAACCTTACAATAAAAATGTGAAACTTACAATGAACATTTTTATCTTACAATGAACATGTGAACCTTACAATGAACATGATTACCTTACAATGAACATGTGTATCTTACAATGAACATGGTTACCTTACAGTGCACATATCTACAAAACAATGAACATGTTTACCTTACAGTGAACATGTCCGCCTTACACTGAACATCTCTGCCTTACACTGAACATGTCTGCTTTACATTGAACATGTGTTCCTTACAGTGAACACGTCAACCTAACACTGAACATATTTACCTTACAAGGAAAATGTGTACACTTAACAGTGAACACGTCTACAATACAATGGACACGTCTACCTTACAATGACCATGAACGCCTTACAATGAACATGTGTACATTACAGTGAGTATGTGTACCTTACAATGAACATGTGCACCCTACAATGAACATGGTTACCTTACAGTGCACATATCTACCAAACAATGAACATGTTTACCTTACAGTGAACAGTCCGCCTTACACTGTACATCTCTGCCTTACACTGAACATGTCTGCCTTACAATGAACATGTGTACTTTACAGTGAACACGTCAACCTAACATTGAACATATTTACCTTACAAGGAAAATGTGTACCTTACAGTGAACACGTCTACAATACAATGGACACGTCTACCTTACAATGACCATGAACGCTTTACAATGAACATGTGTACATTACAGTGAGTATGTGTAACTTATTATGAACATGTGTACCTGTCACTGAACATGTCCACCTTACAATGAACATGCGCAACTTGCAATGAACATGTGAACCTTACAATGAACATGTGAAACTTACAATGAACATGTTTATCTTACAATGAACATGTGAACCTTACAATGAACACGGTTACCTTACAATGAACATGTGTACCCTACAATGAACATGGTTACCTTACAGTGCACATATCTACCAAACAATGAACATGTTTACCTTACAGTGAACATGTCCGCCTTACACTGAACATCTCTGCCTTTCACTGAACATGTCTGCCTTACAATGAACATGTGTACCTTACAGTGAACACGTCAACCTAACATTGAACATATTTACCTTACAAGGAAAATGTGTACCTTACAGTGAACACGTCTACAATACAATGGACACGTCTACCTTACAATGACCATGAATGCCTTTCAATGAACATGTGTACATTACAGTGAGTATGTGTGCCTTATTATGAACATGTGCACCTGTCAATGAACATGTCTACCTTACAATGAACATGTGCACCTTACAATGAACATGTGAACCTTACAATGAACATGTGAAACTTACAATGAACATGTTTATCTTACAATGAACATGTGAACCTTACAATGAACATGGTTACCTTACAATGAACATGTGTACCTTATAATGAACATGGTTACCTTACAGTGAATATGTCCGCCTTACACTGAACATGTCTGCGCTACATTGCACAAGTTCACCTTACAGTGAACATTTGTACATTACAATGAACATGTCTACTTTACAATAAACATGTGTACGTTACAATGAATATGTCTACCTTACAGGGAACAAGTCTATCTTACAATGAACATGTCTAACTTACAATGAACATGTCCGACTTACACTGAACATGTCTACCTTACAATGAACATGTGTACCTTGCAATGAACATTTGTACCTTACAATGACCATGTCCGCTTTACACTGAACATGTCCGCCTTACACTAAACATGTCTGCCTTACACTGCACAAGCCTACCTTACATGAACACGTCTACCTTTCACTGAACATGTCTACCTTACAATAAACATGTGCACCTTACAATGAACATGTGAACCTTACAATGAACATGTGAACCTTACAATGAAAATGTGAAACTTACAATGAAAATGATTACCTTACAGTGCACATATCTACCAAACAATGAACATGTGTACCTTACAGTGAACATGTCCGCCTTACACTGAACATCTCTGCTTTACACTGAACATGTCTGCCTTACAATGAAAATGTGTACCTAACAGTGAACACCCTACAATACAATGGACACGTCTACCTTACAATGACCATGAATGCCTTACAATGAACATGTGTTCATTACAGTGAGTATGTGTACCTTATTATGAACATGTGTACCTGTCACTGAACATGTTACCTTACAATGAACATGTGCACCTTACAATGAACATGTGAACCTTAAAATGAACATGTGAAACTTACAATGAACATGTTTATCTTACAATGAACATGTGAACCTTACAATGAACACGGTTACCTTACAATGAACATGTGTACCCTACAATGAACATGGTTACCTTACAGTGCACATATCTACCAAACAATGAACATGTTTACCTTACAGTGAACATGTCCGCCTTACACTGAAATATCTGCCTTACACTGAACATGTCTCCTTACAATGAACATGTGTACCTTACAGTGAACACGTCAACCTAACATTGAACATGTGAAACTTACAATGAACATGTTTATTTTACAATGAACATGTGAACCTTACAATGAACATGGTTACCTTACAATGAACATGTGTACCTTACAATGAACATGGTTACTTACAGTGCACATTTCTACCAAACAATGAACATGTTTACCTTAGAGTGAACACGTCCGCTTTCCACTGAACATCTCTGCCTTACACTGAACATCTCTGCCTTACACTGAACATGTCTGCCTTACAATGAACATGTGTACCTTACAATGAACATGTGAACCTTAAAATGAACATGTGAAACTTACAATGAACATGTTTATCTTACAATGAACATGTGAACCTTACAATGAACACGGTTACCTTACAATGAACATGTGTACCCTACAATGAACATGGTTACCTTACAGTGCACATATCTACCAAACAATGAACATGTTTACCTTACAGTGAACATGTCCGCCTTACACTGAACATATCTGCCTTACACTGAACATGTCTGCTTTACAATGAACATGTGTTCCTTCCAGTGAACACGTCAACCTAACACTGAACATATTTACCTTACAAGGAAAATGTGTACCTTACAGTGAACACGTCTACAATACAATGGACACGTCTACCTTACAATGACCATGAACGCCTTACAATGAACATGTGTACATTACAGTGAGTATGTGTACCTTACAATGAACATGTGCACCCTACAATGAACATGGTTACCTTACAAGGCACATATCTACCAAACAATGAACATGTTTACCTTACAGTGAACATGTCCGCCTTACACTGTACATCTCTGCCTTACACTGAACATGTCTGCCTTACAATGAACATGTGTACTTTACAGTGAACACGTCAACCTAACATTGAACATATTTACCTTACAAGGAAAATGTGTACCTTACAGTGAACACGTCTACAATACAATGGACACGTCTACCTTACAATGACCATGAACGCTTTACAATGAACATGTGTACATTACAGTGAGTATGTGTAACTTATTATGAACATGTGTACCTGTCACTGAACATGTCCACCTTACAATGAACATGCGCACCTTGCAATGAACATGTGAACCTTACAATGAACATGTGAAACTTACAATGAACATGTTTATCTTACAATGAACATGTGAACCTTACAATGAACACGGTTACCTTACAATGAACATGTGTACCCTACAATGAACATGGTTACCTTACAGTGCACATATCTACCAAACAATGAACATGTTTACCTTACAGTGAACATGTCCGCCTTACACTGAACATCTCTGCCTTTCACTGAACATGTCTGCCTTACAATGAACATGTGTACCTTACAGTGAACACGTCAACCTAACATTGAACATATTTACCTTACAAGGAAAATGTGTACCTTACAGTGAACACGTCTACAATACAATGGACACGTCTACCTTACAATGACCATGAATGCCTTTCAATGAACATGTGTACATTACAGTGAGTATGTGTGCCTTATTATGAACATGTGCACCTGTCAATGAACATGTCTACCTTACAATGAACATGTGCACCTTACAATGAACATGTGAACCTTACAATGAACATGTGAAACTTACAATGAACATGTTTATCTTACAATGAACATGTGAACCTTACAATGAACATGGTTACCTTACAATGAACATGTGTACCTTATAATGAACATGGTTACCTTACAGTGAATATGTCCGCCTTACACTGAACATGTCTGCGCTACATTGCACAAGTTCACCTTACAGTGAACATTTGTACATTACAATGAACATGTCTACTTTACAATGAACATGTGTACGTTACAATGAATATGTCTACCTTACAGGGAACAAGTCTATCTTACAATGAACATGTCTACCTTACAATGAACATGTCCGACTTACACTGAACATGTCTACCTTACAATGAACATGTGTACCTTGCAATGAACATTTGTACCTTACAATGACCATGTCCGCTTTACACTGAACATGTCCGCCTTACACTAAACATGTCTGCCTTACACTGCACAAGCCTACCTTACCATGAACACGTCTACCTTTCACTGAACATGTCTACCTTACAATAAACATGTGCACCTTACAATGAACATGTGAACCTTACAATGAACATGTGAACCTTACAATGAAAATGTGAAACTTACAATGAAAATGATTACCTTACAGTGCACATATCTACCAAACAATGAACATGTGTACCTTACAGTGAACATGTCCGCCTTACACTGAACATCTCTGCTTTACACTGAACATGTCTGCCTTACAATGAAAATGTGTACCTAACAGTGAACACGCCTACAATACAATGGACACGTCTACCTTACAATGACCATGAATGCCTTACAATGAACATGTGTTCATTACAGTGAGTATGTGTACCTTATTATGAACATGTGTACCTGTCACTGAACATGTCTACCTTACAATGAACATGTGCACCTTACAATGAACATGTGAACCTTAAAATGAACATGTGAAACTTACAATGAACATGTTTATCTTACAATGAACATGTGAACCTTACAATGAACACGGTTACCTTACAATGAACATGTGTACCCTACAATGAACATGGTTACCTTACAGTGCACATATCTACCAAACAATGAACATGTTTACCTTACAGTGAACATGTCAACCTAACATTGAACATGTGAAACTTACAATGAACATGTTTATTTTACAATGAACATGTGAACCTTACAATGAACATGGTTACCTTACAATGAACATGTGTACCTTACAGTGAACACGTCAACCAAACATTGAACATGTGAAACTTACAATGAACATGTTTATTTTACAATGAACATGTGAACCTTACAATGAACATGGTTACCTTACAATGAACATGTGTACCTTACAATGAACATGGTTACTTACAGTGCACATTTCTACCAAACAATGAACATGTTTACCTTAGAGTGAACACGTCCGCTTTCCACTGAACATCTCTGCCTTACACTGAACATCTCTGCCTTACACTGAACATGTCTGCCTTACAATTAACATGTGTACCTTACAATGAACATGTGAACCTTAAAATGAACATGTGAAACTTACAATGAACATGTTTATCTTACAATGAACATGTGAACCTTACAATGAACACGGTTACCTTACAATGAACATGTGTACCCTACAATGAACATGGTTACCTTACAGTGCACATATCTACCAAACAATGAACATGTTTACCTTACAGTGAACATGTCCGCCTTACACTGAACATATCTGCCTTACACTGAACATGTCTGCTTTACAATGAACATGTGTTCCTTCCAGTGAACACGTCAACCTAACACTGAACATATTTTACCTTACAAGGAAAAGTGTACCTTACAGTGAACACGTCTACAATACAATGGACACGTCTACCTTACAATGACATGAACGCTTACAATGAACATGTGTACATTACAGTGAGTGTGTACCTTACAATGAACATGTGCACCCTACAATGAACATGGTTACCTTACAAGGCACATATCTACCAAACAATGAACATGTTTACCTTACAGTGAACATGTGCGCCTTACACTGTACATCTCTGCCTTACACTGAACATGTCTGCCTTACAATGAACATGTGTACTTTACAGTGAACACGTCAACCTAACATTGAACATATTTACCTTACAAGGAAAATGTGTACCTTACAGTGAACACGTCTACAATACAATGGACACGTCTACCTTACAATGACCATGAACGCTTTACAATGAACATGTGTACATTACAGTGAGTATGTGTAACTTATTATGAACATGTGTACCTGTCACTGAACATGTCCACCTTACAATGAACATGCGCACCTTGCAATGAACATGTGAACCTTACAATGAACATGTGAAACTTACAATGAACATGTTTATCTTACAATGAACATGTGAACCTTACAATGAACACGGTTACCTTACAATGAACATGTGTACCCTACAATGAACATGGTTACCTTACAGTGCACATATCTACCAAACAATGAACATGTTTACCTTACAGTGAACATGTCCGCCTTACACTGAACATCTCTGCCTTTCACTGAACATGTCTGCCTTACAATGAACATGTGTACCTTACAATGAACACGGTTACCTTACAATGAACATGTGTACCCTACAATGAACATGGTTTCCTTACAGTGCACATATCTACCAAACAATGAACATGTTTACCTTACAGTGAACATGTCCGCCTTACACTGAACATCTCTGCCTTTCACTGAACATGTCTGCCTTACAATGAACATGTGTACCTTACAGTGAACACGTCAACCTAACAATGAACATATTTACCTTACAAGGAAAATGTGTACCTTACAGTGAACACGTCTACAATACAATGGACACGTCTACCTTACAATGACCATGAATGCCTTTCAATGAACATGTGTACATTACAGTGAGTATGTGTGCCTTATTATGAACATGTGCACCTGTCAATGAACATGTCTACCTTACAATGAACATGTGCACCTTACAATGAACATGTGAACCTTACAATGAACATGTGAAACTTACAATGAACATGTTTATCTTACAATGAACATGTGAACCTTACAATGAACATGGTTACCTTACAATGAACATGTGTACCTTATAATGAACATGGTTACCTTACAGTGAATATGTCCGCCTTACACTGAACATGTCTGCGCTACATTGCACAAGTTCACCTTACAGTGAACATTTGTACATTACAATGAACATGTCTACTTTACAATGAACATGTGTACGTTACAATGAATATGTCTACCTTACAGGGAACAAGTATATCTTACAATGAACATGTCTACCTTACAATGAACATGTCCGACTTACACTGAACATGTCTACCTTACAATGAACATGTGTACCTTGCAATGAACATTTGTACCTTACAATGACCATGTCCGCTTTACACTGAACATGTCCGCCTTACACTAAACATGTCTGCCTTACACTGCACAAGCCTACCTTACCATGAACACGTCTACCTTTCACTGAACATGTCTACCTTACAATAAACATGTGCACCTTACAATGAACATGTGAACCTTACAATGAACATGTGAACCTTACAATGAAAATGTGAAACTTACAATGAAAATGATTACCTTACAGTGCACATATCTACCAAACAATGAACATGTGTACCTTACAGTGAACATGTCCGCCTTACACTGAACATCTCTGCTTTACACTGAACATGTCTGCCTTACAATGAAAATGTGTACCTAACAGTGAACACGCCTACAATACAATGGACACGTCTACCTTACAATGACCATGAATGCCTTACAATGAACATGTGTTCATTACAGTGAGTATGTGTACCTTATTATGAACATGTGTACCTGTCACTGAACATGTCTACCTTACAATGAACATGTCTACCTTACAATGAACATGTCCGACTTACACTGAACATGTCTACCTTACAATGAACATGTGTACCTTGCAATGAACATTTGTACCTTACAATGACCATGTCCGCTTTACACTGAACATGTCCGCCTTACACTAAACATGTCTGCCTTACACTGCACAAGCCTACCTTACCATGAACACGTCTACCTTTCACTGAACATGTCTACCTTACAATAAACATGTGCACCTTACAATGAACATGTGAACCTTACAATGAACATGTGAACCTTACAATGAAAATGTGAAACTTACAATGAAAATGATTACCTTACAGTGCACATATCTACCAAACAATGAACATGTGTACCTTACAGTGAACATGTCCGCCTTACACTGAACATCTCTGCTTTACACTGAACATGTCTGCCTTACAATGAAAATGTGTACCTAACAGTGAACACGCCTACAATACAATGGACACGTCTACCTTACAATGACATGAATGCCTTACAATGAACATGTGTTCATTACAGTGAGTATGTGTACCTTATTTATGAACATGTGTACCTGTCACTGAACATGTCTACCTTACAATGAACATGTGCACCTTACAATGAACATGTGACCTTAAATGAACATGTGAAACTTACAATGAACATGTTTATCTTACAATGAACATGTGAACCTTACAATGAACACGGTTACCTTACAATGAACATGTGTACCCTACAATGAACATGGTTACCTTACAGTGCACATATCTACCAAACAATGAACATGTTTACCTTACAGTGAACATGTCAACCTAACATTGAACATGTGAAACTTACAATGAACATGTTTATTTTACAATGAACATGTGAACCTTACAATGAACATGGTTACCTTACAATGAACATGTGTACCTTACAGTGAACACGTCAACCTAACATTGAACATGTGAAACTTACAATGAACATGTTTATTTTACAATGAACATGTGAACCTTACAATGAACATGGTTACCTTACAATGAACATGTGTACCTTACAATGAACATGGTTACTTACAGTGCACATTTCTACCAAACAATGAACATGTTTACCTTAGAGTGAACACGTCCGCTTTCCACTGAACATCTCTGCCTTACACTGAACATCTCTGCCTTACACTGAACATGTCTGCCTTACAATGAACATGTGTACCTTACAATGAACATGTGAACCTTAAAATGAACATGTGAAACTTACAATGAACATGTTTATCTTACAATGAACATGTGAACCTTACAATGAACACGGTTACCTTACAATGAACATGTGTACCCTACAATGAACATGGTTACCTTACAGTGCACATATCTACCAAACAATGAACATGTTTACCTTACAGTGAACATGTCCGCCTTACACTGAACATATCTGCCTTACACTGAACATGTCTGCTTTACAATGAACATGTGTTCCTTCCAGTGAACACGTCAACCTAACACTGAACATATTTACCTTACAAGGAAAATGTGTACCTTACAGTGAACACGTCTACAATACAATGGACACGTCTACCTTACAATGACCATGAACGCCTTACAATGAACATGTGTACATTACAGTGAGTATGTGTACCTTACAATGAACATGTGCACCCTACAATGAACATGGTTACCTTACAAGGCACATATCTACCAAACAATGAACATGTGTACCTTACAGTGAACATGTGCGCCTTACACTGTACATCTCTGCCTTACACTGAACATGTCTGCCTTACAATGAACATGTGTACTTTACAGTGAACACGTCAACCTAACATTGAACATATTTACCTTACAAGGAAAATGTGTACCTTACAGTGAACACGTCTACAATACAATGGACACGTCTACCTTACAATGACCATGAACGCTTTACAATGAACATGTGTACATTACAGTGAGTATGTGTAACTTATTATGAACATGTGTACCTGTCACTGAACATGTCCACCTTACAATGAACATGCGCACCTTGCAATGAACATGTGAACCTTACAATGAACATGTGAAACTTACAATGAAACATGTTTATCTTACAATGAACATGTGAAACTTACAATGAACACGGTTACCTTACAATGAACATGTGTACCCTACAATGAACATGGTTACCTTACAGTGCACATATCTACCAAACAATGAACATGTTTACCTTACAGTGAACATGTCCGCCTTACACTGAACATCTCTGCCTTTCACTGAACATGTCTGCCTTACAATGAACATGTGTACCTTACAGTGAACACGTCAACCTAACATTGAACATATTTACCTTACAAGGAAAATGTGTACCTTACAGTGAACACGTCTACAATACAATGGACACGTCTACCTTACAATGACCATGAATGCCTTTCAATGAACATGTGTACATTACAGTGAGTATGTGTGCCTTATTATGAACATGTGTACCTGTCACTGAACATGTCCACCTTACAATGAACATGCGCACCTTGCAATGAACATGTGAACCTTACAATGAACATGTGAAACTTACAATGAACATGTTTATCTTACAATGAACATGTGAACCTTACAATGAACACGGTTACCTTACAATGAACATGTGTACCCTACAATGAACATGGTTACCTTACAGTGCACATATCTACCAAACAATGAACATGTTTACCTTACAGTGAACATGTCCGCCTTACACTGAACATCTCTGCCTTTCACTGAACATGTCTGCCTTACAATGAACATGTGTACCTTACAGTGAACACGTCAACCTAACATTGAACATATTTACCTTACAAGGAAAATGTGTACCTTACAGTGAACACGTCTACAATACAATGGACACGTCTACCTTACAATGACCATGAATGCCTTTCAATGAACATGTGTACATTACAGTGAGTATGTGTGCCTTATTATGAACATGTGCACCTGTCAATGAACATGTCTACCTTACAATGAACATGTGCACCTTACAATGAACATGTGACCCTTACAATGAACATGTGAAACTTACAATGAACATGTTTATCTTACAATGAACATGTGAACCTTACAATGAACATGGTTACCTTACAATGAACATGTGTACCTTATAATGAACATGGTTACCTTACAGTGAATATGTCCGCCTTACACTGAACATGTCTGCGCTACATTGCACAAGTTCACCTTACAGTGAACATTTGTACATTACAATGAACATGTCTACTTTACAATGAACATGTGTACGTTACAATGAATATGTCTACCTTACAGGGAACAAGTCTATCTTACAATGAACATGTCTACCTTACAATGAACATGTCCGACTTACACTGAACATGTCTACCTTACAATGAACATGTGTACCTTGCAATGAACACTTGTACCTTACAATGACCATGTCCGCTTTACACTGAACATGTCCGCCTTACACTAAACATGTCTGCCTTACACTGCACAAGCCTACCTTACCATGAACACGTCTACCTTTCACTGAACATGTCTACCTTACAATAAACATGTGCACCTTACAATGAACATGTGAACCTTACAATGAACATGTGAACCTTACAATGAAAATGTGAAACTTACAATGAAAATGATTACCTTACAGTGCACATATCTACCAAACAATGAACATGTGTACCTTACAGTGAACATGTCCGCCTTACACTGAACATCTCTGCTTTACACTGAACATGTCTGCCTTACAATGAAAATGTGTACCTAACAGTGAACACGCCTACAATACAATGGACACGTCTACCTTACAATGACATGAATGCCTTACAATGAACATGTGTTCATTACAGTGAGTATGTGTACCTTATTATGAACATGTGTACCTGTCACTGAACATGTCTACCTTACAATGAACATGTGCACCTTACAATGAACATGTGAACCTTAAAATGAACATGTGAAACTTACAATGAACATGTTTATCTTACAATGAACATGTGAACCTTACAATGAACACGGTTACCTTACAATGAACATGTGCACCCTACAATGAACATGGTTACCTTACAGTGCACATATCTACCAAACAATGAACATGTTTACCTTACAGTGAACATGTCCGCCTTACACTGAACATATCTGCCTTACACTGAACATGTCTGCCTTACAATGAACATGTGTACCTTACAGTGAACACGTCAACCTAACATTGAACATGTGAAACTTACAATGAACATGTTTATTTTACAATGAACATGTGAACCTTACAATGAACATGGTTACCTTACAATGAACATGTGTACCTTACAATGAACATGGTTACTTACAGTGCACATTTCTACCAAACAATGAACATGTTTACCTTAGAGTGAACACGTCCGCTTTCCACTGAACATCTCTGCCTTACACTGAACATCTCTGCCTTACACTGAACATGTCTGCCTTACAATGAACATGTGTACCTTACGATGAACATGTGAACCTTAAAATGAACATGTGAAACTTACAATGAACATGTTTATCTTACAATGAACAAGTGAACCTTACAATGAACACGGTTACCTTACAATGAACATGTGTACCCTACAATGAACATGGTTACGTTACAGTGCATATATCTACCAAACAATGAACATGTTTACCTTACAATGAACATGTGAACCTTACAATGAACATGGTTACCTTACAATGAACATGTGTACCTTACAATGAACATGGTTACCTTACAGTGAATATGTCCGCCTTACACTGAACATGTCTGCGCTACATTGCACAAGTTCACCTTACAGTGAACATTTGTACATTACAAGGAACATGTCTACTTTACAATGAACATGTGTACGTTACAACGAATATGTCTACCTTACAGGGAACAAGTCTATCTTACAATGAACATGTCTACCTTACAATGAACATGTCCGACTTACACTGAACATGTCTAGCTTACAATGAATATGTGTTCCTTGCAATGAACATTTGTACCTTACAATGACCATGTGTACCTTCCAATGACGATGTGTACCTTCCAGGGAACATGGTTTCCTTACAGTGAACATGTCTTCTTTACAATTAACATGTGTACCTTACACTGAACATGTCCGCTTTACACTGAACATGTCCGCCTTACACTAAACATGTCTGCCTTACACTGCACAAGCCTACCTTACACTGAACACGTCTACCTTTCACTGAACATGTCTACCTTACAATAAACATGTGCACCTTACAATGAACATGTGAACCTTACAATGAACATGTGAACCTTACAATAAAAATGTGAAACTTACAATGAACATTTTTATCTTACAATGAACATGTGAACCTTACAATGAACATGATTACCTTACAATGAACATGTGTATCTTACAATGAACATGGTTACCTTACAGTGCACATATCTACCAAACAATGAACATGTTTACCTTACAGTGAACATGTCCGCCTTACACTGTACATCTCTGCCTTACACTGAACATGTCTGCCTTACAATGAACATGTGTACTTTACAGTGAACACGTCAACCTAACATTGAACATATTTACCTTACAAGGAAAATGTGTACCTTACAGTGAACACGTCCACAATACAATGGACACGTCTACCTTACAATGACCATGAACGCTTTACAATGAACATGTGTACATTACAGTGAGTATGTGTAACTTATTATGAACATGTGTACCTGTCACTGAACATGTCCACCTTACAATGAACATGCGCAACTTGCAATGAACATGTGAACCTTACAATGAACATGTGAAACTTACAATGAACATGTTTATCTTACAATGAACATGTGAACCTTACAATGAACACGGTTACCTTACAATGAACATGTGTACCCTACAATGAACATGGTTACCTTACAGTGCACATATCTACCAAACAATGAACATGTTTACCTTACAGTGAACATGTCCGCCTTACACTGAACATCTCTGCCTTTCACTGAACATGTCTGCCTTACAATGAACATGTGTACCTTACAGTGAACACGTCAACCTAACATTGAACATATTTACCTTACAAGGAAAATGTGTACCTTACAGTGAACACGTCTACAATACAATGGACACGTCTACCTTACAATGACCATGAATGCCTTTCAATGAACATGTGTACATTACAGTGAGTATGTGTGCCTTATTATGAACATGTGCACCTGTCAATGAACATGTCTACCTTACAATGAACATGTGCACCTTACAATGAACATGTGAACCTTACAATGAACATATGAAACTTACAATGAACATGTTTATCTTACAATGAACATGTGAACCTTACAATGAACATGGTTACCTTACAATGAACATGTGTACCTTATAATGAACATAGTTACCTTACAGTGAATATGTCCGCCTTACACTGAACATGTCTGCGCTACATTGCACAAGTTCACCTTACAGTGAACATTTGTACATTACAATGAACATGTCTACTTTACAATGAACATGTGTACGTTACAATGAATATGTCTACCTTACAGGGAACAAGTCTATCTTACAATGAACATGTCTACCTTACAATGAACATGTCCGACTTACACTGAATATGTCTACCTTACAATGAACATGTGTACCTTGCAATGAACATTTGTACCTTACAATGACCATGTCCGCTTTACACTGAACATGTCCGCCTTACACTAAACATGTCTGCCTTACACTGCACAAGCCTACCTTACCATGAACACGTCTACCTTTCACTGAACATGTCTACCTTACAATAAACATGTGCACCTTACAATGAACATGTGAACCTTACAATGAACATGTGAACCTTACAATGAAAATGTGAAACTTACAATGAAAATGATTACCTTACAGTGCACATATCTACCAAACAATGAACATGTGTACCTTACAGTGAACATGTCCGCCTTACACTGAACATCTCTGCTTTACACTGAACATGTCTGCCTTACAATGAAAATGTGTACCCAACAGTGAACACGCCTACAATACAATGGACACGTCTACCTTACAATGACCATGAATGCCTTACAATGAACATGTGTTCATTACAGTGAGTATGTGTACCTTATTATGAACATGTGTACCTGTCACTGAACATGTCTACCTTACAATGAACATGTGACCTTACAATGAACATGTGAACCTTAAAATGAACATGTGAAACTTACAATGAACACGGTTACCTTACAATGAACATGTGTACCCTACAATGAACATGGTTACCTTACAGTGCACATATCTACCAAACAATGAACATGTTTACCTTACAGTGAACATGTCCGCCTTACACTGAACATATCTGCCTTACACTGAACATGTATGCCTTACAATGAACATGTGTACCTTACAGTGAACACGTCAATCTAACATTGAACATGTGAAACTTACAATGAACATGTTTATTTTACAATGAACATGTGAACCTTACAATGAACATGGTTACCTTACAATGAACATGTGTACCTTACAATGAACATGGTTACTTACAGTGCACATTTCTACCAAACAATGAACATGTTTACCATAGAGTGAACACGTCCGCTTTCCACTGAACATCTCTGCCTTACACTGAACATCTCTGCTTTACACTGAACATGTCTGCCTTACAATGAACATGTGTACCTTACAATGAACATGTGAACCTTAAAATGAACATGTGAAACTTACAATGAACATGTTTATCTTACAATGAACATGTGAACCTTACAATGAACACGGTTACCTTACAATGAACATGTGTACCCTACAATGAACATGGTTACGTTACAGTGCACATATCTACCAAACAATGAACATGTTTACCTTACAATGAACATGTGAACCTTACAATGAACATGGTTACCTTACAATGAACATGTGTACCTTACAATGAACATGGTTACCTTACAGTGAATATGTCCGCCTTACACTGAACATGTCTGCGCTACATTGCACAAGTTCACCTTACAGTGAACATTTGTACATTACAAGGAACATGTCTACTTTACAATGAACATGTGTACGTTACAACGAATATGTCTACCTTACAGGGAACAAGTCTATCTTACAATGAACATGTCTACCTTACAATGAACATGTCCGACTTACACTGAACATGTCTACCTTACAATGAACATGTGTTCCTTGCAATGAACATTTGTACCTTACAATGACCATGTGTACCTTCCAATGACGATGTGTACCTTCCAAGGAACATGGTTTCCTTACAGTGAACATGTCTTCTTTACAATTAACATGTGTACCTTACACTGAACATGTCCGCTTTACACTGAACATGTCCGCCTTACACTAAACATGTCTGCCTTACACTGCACAAGCCTACCTTACACTGAACACGTCTACCTTTCACTGAACATGTCTACCTTACAATAAACATGTGCACCTTACAATGAACATGTGAACCTTACAATGAACATGTGAACCTTACAATAAAAATGTGAAACTTACAATGAACATTTTTATCTTACAATGAACATGTGAACCTTACAATGAACATGATTACCTTACAATGAACATGTGTATCTTACAATGAACATGGTTACCTTACAGTGCACATATCTACAAAACAATGAACATGTTTACCTTACAGTGAACATGTCCCCCTTACACTGAACATCTCTGCCTTACACTGAACATGTCTGCTTTACAATGAACATGTGTTCCTTACAGTGAACACGTCAACCTAACACTGAACATATTTACCTTACAAGGAAAATGTGTACCTTACAGTGAACACGTCTACAATACAATGGACACGTCTACCTTACAATGACCATGAACGCCTTACAATGAACATGTGTACATTACAGTGAGTATGTGTACCTTACAATGAACATGTGCACCCTACAATGAACATGGTTACCTTACAGTGCACATATCTACCAAACAATGAACATGTTTACCTTACAGTGAACATGTCCGCCTTACACTGTACATCTCTGCCTTACACTGAACATGTCTGCCTTACAATGAACATGTGTACTTTACAGTGAACACGTCAACCTAACATTGAACATATTTACCTTACAAGGAAAATGTGTACCTTACAGTGAACACGTCTACAATACAATGGACACGTCTACCTTACAATGACCATGAACGCTTTACAATGAACATGTGTACATTACAGTGAGTATGTGTAACTTATTATGAACATGTGTACCTGTCACTGAACATGTCCACCTTACAATGAACATGCGCAACTTGCAATGAACATGTGAACCTTACAATGAACATGTGAAACTTACAATGAACATGTTTATCTTACAATGAACATGTGAACCTTACAATGAACACGGTTACCTTACAATGAACATGTGTACCCTACAATGAACATGGTTACCTTACAGTGCACATATCTACCAAACAATGAACATGTTTACCTTACAGTGAACATGTCCGCCTTACACTGAACATCTCTGCCTTTCACTGAACATGTCTGCCTTACAATGAACATGTGTACCTTACAGTGAACACGTCAACCTAACATTGAACATATTTACCTTACAAGGAAAATGTGTACCTTACAGTGAACACGTCTACAATACAATGGACACGTCTACCTTACAATGACCATGAATGCCTTTCAATGAACATGTGTACATTACAGTGAGTATGTGTGCCTTATTATGAACATGTGCACCTGTCAATGAACATGTCTACCTTACAATGAACATGTGCACCTTACAATGAACATGTGAACCTTACAATGAACATGTGAAACTTACAATGAACATGTTTATCTTACAATGAACATGTGAACCTTACAATGAACATGGTTACCTTACAATGAACATGTGTACCTTATAATGAACATGGTTACCTTACAGTGAATATGTCCGCCTTACACTGAACATGTCTGCGCTACATTGCACAAGTTCACCTTACAGTGAACATTTGTACATTACAATGAACATGTCTACTTTACAATGAACATGTGTACGTTACAATGAATATGTCTACCTTACAGGGAACAAGTCTATCTTACAATGAACATGTCTACCTTACAATGAACATGTCCGCTTTACACTGAACATGTCCGCCTTACACTAAACATGTCTGCCTTACACTGCACAAGCCTACCTTACCATGAACATGTGTACCCTACAATGAACATGTGAACCTTACAATGAACATGTGAACCTTACAATGAACACGGTTACCTTACAATGAACATGTGTACCCTACAATGAACATGTGAACCTTACAATGAACATGTGAACCTTACAATGAAAATGTGAAACTTACAATGAAAATGATTACCTTACAGTGCACATATCTACCAAACAATGAACATGTGTACCTTACAGTGAACATGTCCGCCTTACACTGAACATCTCTGCTTTACACTGGACATGTCTGCCTTACAATGAAAATGTGTACCTAACAGTGAACACGCCTACAATACAATGGACACGTCTACCTTACAATGACCATGAATGCCTTACAATGAACATGTGTTCATTACAGTGAGTATGTGTACCTTATTATGAACATGTGTACCTGTCACTGAACATGTCTACCTTACAATGAACATGTGCACCTTACAATGAACATGTGAACCTTAAAACGAACATGTGAAACTTACAATGAACATGTTTATCTTACAATGAACATGTGAACCTTACAATGAACACGGTTACCTTACAATGAACATGTGTACCCTACAATGAACATGGTTACCTTACAGTGCACATATCTACCAAACAATGAACATGTTTACCTTACAGTGAACATGTCCGCCTTACACTGAACATATCTGCCTTACACTGAACATGTCTGCCTTACAATGAACATGTGTACCTTACAGTGAACACGTCAACCTAACATTGAACATGTGAAACTTACAATGAACATGTTTATTTTACAATGAACATGTGAACCTTACAATGAACATGGTTACCTTACAATGAACATGTGTACCTTACAATGAACATGGTTACTTACAGTGCACATTTCTACCAAACAATGAACATGTTTACCTTAGAGTGAACACGTCCGCTTTCCACTGAACATCTCTGCCTTACACTGAACATCTCTGCCTTACACTGAACATGTCTGCCTTACAATGAACATGTGTACCTCACAATGAACATGTGAACCTTAAAATGAACATGTGAAACTTACAATGAACATGTTTATCTTACAATGAACATGTGAACCTTACAATGAACACGGTTACCTTACAATGAACATGTGTACCCTACAATGAACATGGTTACCTTACAGTGCACATATCTACCAAACAATGAACATGTTTACCTTACAGTGAACATGTCCGCCTTACACTGAACATATCTGCCTTACACTGAACATGTCTGCTTTACAATGAACATGTGTTCCTTCCAGTGAACACGTCAACCTAACACTGAACATATTTACCTTACAAGGAAAATGTGTACCTTACAGTGAACACGTCTACAATACAATGGACACGTCTACCTTACAATGACCATGAACGCCTTACAATGAACATGTGTACATTACAGTGAGTATGTGTACCTTACAATGAACATGTGCACCCTACAATGAACATGGTTACTTTACAAGGCACATATCTACCAAACAATGAACATGTTTACCTTACAGTGAACATGTGCGCCTTACACTGTACATCTCTGCCTTACACTGAACATGTCTGCCTTACAATGAACATGTGTACTTTACAGTGAACACGTCAACCTAACATTGAACATATTTACCTTACAAGGAAAACGTGTACCTTACAGTGAACACGTCTACAATACAATGGACACGTCTACCTTACAATGACCATGAACGCTTTACAATGAACATGTGTACATTACAGTGAGTATGTGTAACTTATTATGAACATGTGTACCTGTCACTGAACATGTCCACCTTACAATGAACATGCGCACCTTGCAAAGAACATGTGAACCTTACAATGAACATGTGAAACTTACAATGAACATGTTTATCTTACAATGAACATGTGAACCTTACAATGAACACGGTTACCTTACAATGAACATGTGTACCCTACAATGAACATGGTTACCTTACAGTGCACATATCTACCAAACAATGAACATGTTTACCTTACAGTGAACATGTCCGCCTTACACTGAACATCTCTGCCTTTCACTGAACATGTCTGCCTTACAATGAACATGTGTACCTTACAGTGAACACGTCAACCTAACATTGAACATATTTACCTTACAAGGAAAATGTGTACCTTACAGTGAACACGTCTACAATACAATGGACACGTCTACCTTACAATGACCATGAATGCCTTTCAATGAACATGTGTACATTACAGTGAGTATGTGTGCCTTATTATGAACATGTGCACCTGTCAATGAACATGTCTACCTTACAATGAACATGTGCACCTTACAATGAACATGTGAACCTTACAATGAACATGTGAAACTTACAATGAACATGTTTATCTTACAATGAACATGTGAACCTTACAATGAACATGGTTACCTTACAATGAACATGTGTACCTTATAATGAACATGGTTACCTTACAGTGAATATGTCCGCCTTACACTGAACATGTCTGCGCTACATTGCACAAGTTCACCTTACAGTGAACATTTGTACATTACAATGAACATGTCTACTTTACAATGAACATGTGTACGTTACAATGAATATGTCTACCTTACAGGGAACAAGTCTATCTTACAATGAACATGTCTACCTTACAATGAACATGTCCGACTTACACTGAACATGTCTACCTTACAATGAACATGTGTACCTTGCAATGAACACTTGTACCTTACAATGACCATGTCCGTTTTACACTGAACATGTCCGCCTTACACTAAACATGTCTGCCTTACACTGCACAAGCCTACCTCACCATGAACACGTCTACCTTTCACTGAACATGTCTACCTTACAATAAACATGTGCACCTTACAATGAACATGTGAACCTTACAATGAACATGTGAACCTTACAATGAAAATGTGAAACTTACAATGAAAATGATTACCTTACAGTGCACATATCTACCAAACAATGAACATGTGTACCTTACAGTGAACATGTCCGCCTTACACTGAACATCTCTGCTTTACACTGAACATGTCTGCCTTACAATGAAAATGTGTACCTAACAGTGAACACGCCTACAATACAATGGACACGTCTACCTTACAATGACCATGAATGCCTTACAATGAACATGTGTTCATTACAGTGAGTATGTGTACCTTATTATGAACATGTGTACCTGTCACTGAACATGTCTACCTTACAATGAACATGTGCACCTTACAATGAACATGTGAACCTTAAAATGAACATGTGAAACTTACAATGAACATGTTTATCTTACAATGAACATGTGAACCTTACAATGAACACGGTTACCTTACAATGAACATGTGCACCCTACAATGAACATGGTTACCTTACAGTGCACATATCTACCAAACAATGAACATGTTTACCTTACAGTGAACATGTCCGCCTTACACTGAACATATCTGCCTTACACTGAACATCTCTGCCTTACACTGAACATGTCTGCCTTACAATGAACATGTGTACCTTACGATGAACATGTGAACCTTAAAATGAACATGTGAAACTTACAATGAACATGTTTATCTTACAATGAACATGTGAACCTTACAATGAACACGGTTACCTTACAATGAACATGTGTACCCTACAATGAACATGGTTACGTTACAGTGCATATATCTACCAAACAATGAACATGTTTACCTTACAATGAACATGTGAACCTTACAATGAACATGGTTACCTTACAATGAACATGTGTACCTTACAATGAACATGGTTACCTTACAGTGAATATGTCCGCCTTACACTGAACATGTCTGCGCTACATTGCACAAGTTCACCTTACAGGGAACATTTGTACATTACAAGGAACATGTCTACTTTACAATGAACATGTGTACGTTACAACGAATATGTCTACCTTACAGGGAACAAGTCTATCTTACAATGAACATGTCTACCTTACAATGAACATGTCCGACTTACACTGAACATGTCTAGCTTACAATGAACATGTGTTCCTTGCAATGAACATTTGTACCTTACAATGACCATGTGTACCTTCCAATGACGATGTGTACCTTCCAAGGAACATGGTTTCCTTACAGTGAACATGTCTTCTTTACAATTAACATGTGTACCTTACACTGAACATGTCCGCTTTACACTGAACATGTCCGCCTTACACTAAACATGTCTGCCTTACACTGCACAAGCCTACCTTACACTGAACACGTCTACCTTTCACTGAACATGTCTACCTTACAATAAACATGTGCACCTTACAATGAACATGTGAACCTTACAATGAACATGTGAACCTTACAATAAAAATGTGAAACTTACAATGAACATTTTTATCTTACAATGAACATGTGAACCTTACAATGAACATTATTACCTTACAATGAACATGTGTATCTTACAATGAACATGGTTACCTTACAGTGCACATATCTACCAAACAATGAACATGTTTACCTTACAGTGAACATGTCCGCCTTACACTGAACATCTCTGCCTTACACTGAACATGTCTGCTTTACAATGAACATGTGTTCCTTACAGTGAACACGTCAACCTAACATTGAACATATTTACCTTACAAGGAAAATGTGTACCTTACAATGAACACGTCTACAATACAATGGACACGTCTACCTTACAATGACCATGAATGCCATTCAATGAACATGTGTACATTACAGTGAGTATGTGTGCCTTATTATGAACATGTGCACCTGTCAATGAACATGTCTACCTTACAATGAACATGCGCACCTTACAATGAACATGTGAACCTTACAATGAACATGTGAAACTTACAATGGACATGTTTATCTTACAATGAACATGTGAACCTTACAATGAACATGGTTACCTTATAATGAACATGTGTACCTTATAATGAACATGGTTACCTTACAGTGAATATGTCCGCCTTACACTGAACATGTCTGCGCTACATTGCACAAGTTCACCTTACAGTGAACATTTGTACATTACAATGAACATGTCTACTTTACAATGAACATGTGTACGTTACAATGAATATGTCTACCTTACAGGGAACAAGTCTATCTTACAATGAACATGTCTACCTTACAATGAACATGTCCGACTTACACTGAACATGTCTACCTTACAATGAACATGTGTACCTTGCAATGAACATTTGTACCTTACAATGACCATGTCCGCTTTACACTGAACATGTCCGCCTTACACTAAACATGTCTGCCTTACACTGCACAAGCCTACCTTACCATGAACACGTCTACCTTTCACTGAACATGTCTACCTTACAATAAACATGTGCACCTTACAATGAACATGTGAACCTTACAATGAACATGTGAACCTTACAATGAAAATGTGAAACTTACAATGAAAATGATTACCTTACAGTGCACATATCTACCAAACAATGAACATGTTTACCTTACAGTGAACATATCCGCCTTACACTGAACATATCTGCCTTACACTGAACATGTCTGCCTTACAATGAACATGTGTACCTTACAGTGAACACGTCAACCTAACATTGAACATGTGAAACTTACAATGAACATGTTTATTTTACAATGAACATGTGAACCTTACAATGAACATGGTTACCTTACAATGAACATGTGTACCTTACAATGAACATGGTTACTTACAGTGCACATTTGTACCAAACAATGAACATGTTTACCTTAGAGTGAACACGTCCGCTTTCCACTGAACATCTCTGCCTTACACTGAACATCTCTGCCTTACACTGAACATGTCTGCCTTACAATGAACATGTGTACCTTACAATGAACATGTGAACCTTAAAATGAACATGTGAAACTTACAATGAACATGTTTATCTTACAATGAACATGTGAACCTTACAATGAACACGGTTACCTTACAATGAACATGTGTACCCTACAATGAACATGGTTACGTTACAGTGCACATATCTACCAAACAATGAACATGTTTACCTTACAATGAACATGTGAACCTTACAATGAACATGGTTACCTTACAATGAACATGTGTACCTTACAATGAACATGGTTACCTTACAGTGAATATGTCCGCCTTACACTGAACATGTCTGCGCTACATTGCACAAGTTCACCTTACAGTGAACATTTGTACATTACAAGGAACATGTCTACTTTACAATGAACATGTGTACGTTACAACGAATATGTCTACCTTACAGGGAACAAATCTATCTTACAATGAACATGTCTACCTTACAATGAACATGTCCGACTTACACTGAACATGTCTACCTTACAATGAACATGTGTTCCTTGCAATGAACATTTGTACCTTACAATGACCATGTGTACCTTCCAATGACGATGTGTACCTTCCAAGGAACATGGTTTCCTTACAGTGAACATGTCTTCTTTACAATTAACATGTGTACCTTACACTGAACATGTCCGCTTTACACTGAACATGTCCGCGTTACACTAAACATGTCTGCCTTACACTGCACAAGCCTACTTTACACTGAACACGTCTACCTTTCACTGAACATGTCTACCTTACAATAAACATGTGCACCTTACAATGAACATGTGAACCTTACAATGAACATGTGAACCTTACAATAAAAATGTGAAACTTACAATGAACATTTTTATCTTACAATGAACATGTGAACCTTACAATGAACATGATTACCTTACAATGAACATGTGTATCTTACAATGAACATGGTTACCTTACAGTGCACATATCTACCAAACAATGAACATGTTTACCTTACAGTGAACATGTCCGCCTTACACTGAACATCTCTGCCTTACACTGAACATGTCTGCTTTACAATGAACATGTGTTCCTTACAGTGAACACGTCAACCTAACACTGAACATATTTACCTTACAAGGAAAATGTGTACCTTACAGTGAACACGTCTACAATACAATGGACACGTCTACCTTACAATGACCATGAACGCCTTACAATGAACATGTGTACATTACAGTGAGTATGTGTACCTTACAATGAACATGTGCACCCTACAATGAACATGGTTACCTTACAGTGCACATATCTACCAAACAATGAACATGTTTACCTTACAGTGAACATGTCCGCCTTACACTGTACATCTCTGCCTTACACTGAACATGTCTGCCTTACAATGAACATGTGTACTTTACAGTGAACACGTCAACCTAACATTGAACATATTTACCTTACAAGGAAAATGTGTACCTTACAGTGAACACGTCTACAATACAATGGACACGTCTACCTTACATTGACCATGAACGCTTTACAATGAACATGTGTACATTACAGTGAGTATGTGTAACTTATTATGAACATGTGTACCTGTCACTGAACATGTCCACCTTACAATGAACATGCGCAACTTGCAATGAACATGTGAACCTTACAATGAACATGTGAAACTTACAATGAACATGTTTATCTTACAATGAACATGTGAACCTTACAATGAACACGGTTACCTTACAATGAACATGTGTACCCTACAATGAACATGGTTACCTTACAGTGCACATATCTACCAAACAATGAACATGTTTAACTTACAGTGAACATGTCCGCCTTACACTGAACATCTCTGCCTTTCACTGAACATGTCTGCCTTACAATGAACATGTGTACCTTACAGTGAACACGTCAACCTAACATTGAACATATTTACCTTACAAGGAAAATGTGTACCTTACAGTGAACACGTCTACAATACAATGGACACGTCTACCTTACAATGACCATGAATGCCTTTCAATGAACATGTGTACATTACAGTGAGTATGTGTGCCTTATTATGAACATGTGCACCTGTCAATGAACATGTCTACCTTACAATGAACATGTGCACCTTACAATGAACATGTGAACCTTACAATGAACATGTGAAACTTACAATGAACATGTTTATCTTACAATGAACATGTGAACCTTACAATGAACATGGTTACCTTACAATGAACATGTGTACCTTATAATGAACATGGTTACCTTACAGTGAATATGTCCGCCTTACACTGAACATGTCTTCGCTACATTGCACAAGTTCACCTTACAGTGAACATTTGTACATTACAATGAACATGTCTACTTTACAATGAACATGTGTACGTTACAATGAATATGTCTACCTTACAGGGAACAAGTCTATCTTACAATGAACATGTCTACCTTACAATGAACATGTCCGACTTACACTGAACATGTCTACCTTACAATGAACATGTGTACCTTGCAATGAACATTTGTACCTTACAATGACCATGTCCGCTATACACTGAACATGTCCGCCTTACACTAAACATGTCTGCCTTACACTGCACAAGCCTACCTTACCATGAACACGTCTACCTTTCACTGAACATGTCTACCTTACAATAAACATGTGCACCTTACAATGAACATGTGAACCTTACAATGAACATGTGAATCTTACAATGAAAATGTGAAACTTACAATGAAAATGATTACCTTACAGTGCACATATCTACCAAACAATGAACATGTGTACCTTACAGTGAACATGTCCGCCTTACACTGAACATCTCTGCTTTACACTGAACATGTCTGCCTTGCAATGAAAATGTGTACCTAACAGTGAACACGCCTACAATACAATGGACACGTCTACCTTACAATGACCATGAATGCCTTACAATGAACATGTGTTCATTACAGTGAGTATGTGTACCTTATTATGAACATGTGTACCTGTCACTGAACATGTCTACCTTACAATGAACATGTGCACCTTACAATGAACATGTGAACCTTAAAATGAACATGTGAAACTTACAATGAACATGTTTATCTTACAATGAACATGTGAACCTTACAATGAACACGGTTACCTTACAATGAACATGTGTACCCTACAATGAACATGGTTACCTTACAGTGCACATATCTACCAAACAATGAACATGTTTACCTTACAGTGAACATGTCCGCCTTACACTGAACATATCTGCCTTACACTGAACATGTCTGCCTTACAATGAACATGTGTACCTTACAGTGAACACGTCAACCTAACATTGAACATGTGAAACTTACAATGAACATGTTTATTTTACAATGAACATGTGAACCTTACAATGAACATGGTTACCTTACAATGAACATGTGTACCTTACAATGAACATGGTTACTTACAGTGCACATTTCTACCAAACAATGAACATGTTTACCTTAGAGTGAACACGTCCGCTTTCCACTGAACATCTCTGCCTTACACTGAACATCTCTGCCTTACACTGAACATGTCTGCCTTACAATGAACATGTGTACCTTACAATGAACATGTGAACCTTAAAATGAACATGTGAAACTTACAATGAACATGTTTATCTTACAATGAACATGTGAACCTTACAATGAACACGGTTACCTTACAATGAACATGTGCACCCTACAATGAACATGGTTAACTTACAGTGCACATATCTACCAAACAATGAACATGTTTACCTTACAGTGAACATGTCCGCCTTACACTGAACATATCTGCCTTACACTGAACATGTCTGCCTTACAATGAACATGTGTACCTTACAGTGAACACGTCAACCTAACATTGAACATGTGAAACTTACAATGAACATGTTTATTTTACAATGAACATGTGAACCTTACAATGAACATGGTTACCTTACAATGAACATGTGTACCTTACAATGAACATGGTTACTTACAGTGCACATTTCTACCAAACAATGAACATGTTTACCTTAGAGTGAACACGTCCGCTTTCCACTGAACATCTCTGCCTTACACTGAACATCTCTGCCTTACACTGAACATGTCTGCCTTACAATGAACATGTGTACCTTACAGTGAACACGTCAACCTAACATTGAACATATTTCCCTTACAATGAAAATGTGTACCTTACAATGAACACATCTACAATACAATGGACACGTCTACCTTATTATGAGCATGTGTACTTAACATTGAACATGTGTACCTTATAATGAACATGTCTACCATATAATAAACATGTCTTTCTTACAATGAACATGTCTACCTTACACTGCACAAATCTAACTTACAGTGAACATGTGTACCTTACAATGCACATGTCAAACTAACAATGAACATGTGTACGTTACAATGAACATGTCTACATTACAGGGAACATGTCTACTATATAATGAACATGTCTACCTAACAATGAACAAGTGTGCCTTACAATGAACATGTGTGCCTTACAATGGACATGTGTACCTTACAATGAATATGTTTATCTTAGAATGAACATGCGAACCTTACAATGAAAATGTGAAACTTACAATGAACATTTTTATCTTACAATGAACATGTGAACCTTACAATGAACATGTGTACCTTAAAATGAACATGGTTACCTTACAGTGAACATATCTACCATACAATGGACACGTCTACCTTACAATGACCATGAATGCCTTACAATGAACATGTGTACATTACAGTGAGTATGTGTACCTTATTATGAACATGTGTACCTGACAATAAACATCTCTACCAAACAATGAACATGTCTACCTTATTATGAGCATGTGTACTTAACATTGAACATGTGTACCTTATAATGAACATGTCTACCATATAATAAACAGGTCTTTCTTACAATGAACATGTCTACCTTACACTGCACAACTCTACCTTACAGTGAACATGTGTACCTTACAATGCACATGTCAAACTAACAATGAACATGTGTACGTTACAATGAACATGTCTACATTACAGGGAACATGTCTACTATATAATGAACATGTCTACCTAACAATGAACAAGTGTGCCTCACAATGAACATGTGTACCTTACAATGAACATGTGTACCTTACAATGAACATGTTTATCTTACAATGAACATGCGAACCTTACAATGAACATGGTTACCATACATTGAACATGTGTACTTTAAAATGAACATGGTTACCTTACAGTGAACATATCTACCATACAATGGACACGTCTACCTTACAATGACCATGAATGCCTTACAATGAACGTGTACATTACAGTGAGTATGTGTACCTTATTATGAACATGTGTACCTGACAATAAACATCTCTACCAAACAATGAACATGTCTACCTTATTATGAGCATGTGTACTTAACATTGAACATGTGTACCTTATAATGAACATGTCTACCATATAATAAACATGTCTTTCTTACAATGTACATGTCTACCTTACACTGCACAAATCTACCTTACAATGAACATGTGTACCTTACAATGAACACGTCAACCTAACATTGAACATATTTCCCTTACAATGAAAATGTGTACCTTACAATGAACACATCTACAATACAATGGACACGTCTACCTTACAATGACCATGAATCCCTTACAATGAACATGGGTACATTACAGTGAGTATGTGTACCTTATTATGAACATGTGTACCTGACAATAAACATCTCTACCAAACAATGAACATGTCTACCTTATTATGAGCATGTGTACTTAACATTGAACATGTGTACCTTATAATGAACATGTCTACCATATAATAAACATGTCTTTCTTACAATGAACATGTCTACCTTACACTGCACAAATCTACCTTACAGTGAACATGTGTACCTTACAATGCACATGTCAAACTAACAATGAACATGTGTACGTTACAATGAACATGTCTACATTAGAGGGAACATGTCTACTATATAATGAACATGTCTACCTAACAATGAACAAGTGTGCCTTACAATGAACATGTGTGCCTTACAATGAACATGTGTACCTTACAATGAACATGTTTATCTTACAATGAACATGCGAACCTTACAATGAACATGGTTACCATACATTGAACATGTGTACCTTAAAATGAACATGGTTACCTTACAGTGAACATATCTACCATACAATGGACACGTCTACCTTACAATGACCATGAATGCCTTACAATGAACATGTGTACATTACAGTGAGTATGTGTACCTTATTATGAACATGTGTACCTGGCAATAAACATCTCTACCAAACAATGAACATGTCCACCTTATTATGAGCATATGTACTTAACATTGAACATGTGTACCTTATAATGAACATGTCTACCATATAATAAACATGTCTTTCTTACAATGTACATGTCTACCTTACACTGCACAAATCTACCTTACAGTGAACATGTGTACCTTACAATGCACATGTCAACCTAACAATGAACATGTGTACGTTACAATAAACATGTCTACATTACAGGGAACATGTCTACTATATAATGAACATGTCTACCTTACAATGAACAAGTGTGCCTTACAATGAACATGTGTGCCTTACAATGAACATGTGTACCTTAGAATGAACATGTTTATCTTACAATGAACATGTGAACCTTACAATGAACATGGTTACCATACAATGAACATGTCTACCTTAAAATGAACATGGTTACCTTACAGTGAACATATCTACCATACAATGGACATGTTTACCTCACAGTGAACATATCCGCCTTAGAATGAGCATGTCTGCATTACACTGCACAAGTATACCTTACAATGAACATGTCAACCTTACATTGAACATGTTTGCCTTACAATGAACATGTGAAACTTACAGTGAACATGTGTACCTTATAACGATAATGTCTATATTACAGCGAACAAGTCTAACTTACAATGAACATGTCTACCTTACATTGAACATGTGTGCCTTATAATAAACATGTGTACCTTACAATAAACACGTCTACCATACAATGGAATCGTCTATCATACACTGAACATGTCCGCTTTGCACTGAACATGTCCGCCTTACACTAAACATGTCTGCCTTATAATGAACATGTGCACCTTATAATGAACATGTGAACCTTACAATCAACATGTGTACGTTACAATGAATATGTGTACCTTATAGGGAACATGTCTATCTTACAATGAACATGTCTACCTTACAATGAACATTTCCGCCTTACACTGAACATGTCTACCTTACAGTGAACATGTGTACCTTAATATAAACATGTGTACCTTACAATGACCATGTGTACCTTCCAAGGAACATGGTTACCTTACAGTGAACATGTCTACCTTACAATGAACATGTGAACCTTACAATGAACACGGTTACCTTACAATGAACATGTGTACCCTACAATGAACATGGTTAACTTACAGTGCACATATCTACCAAACAATGAACATGTTTACCTTACAGTGAACATGTCCGCCTTACACTGAACATATCTGCCTTACACTGAACATGTCTGCCATCTACCATACAATGAACATGTTTACCTTACAGTGAACATGTCCGCCTTACACAGAACATGTCTGCCTTACACTGCACAAGTAAACTTTACAATGAACATGTCAACTTTACATTGAATATGTTTGCCTTACAATGAACATGTGTACCTTAAAGCGAACAGGTCAACTTGACATTGAATATATTTGCCTTACAATGTACATGTGTACCTTACAGTGCACACGTCCACAATACAAAGGGCACGTCTACCTTACAATGAACATGAATGCCATACAATGAACATGTGTACCTTGCAGTGAGTATGTGTACCTTATTATGAACATGTGAACCTGACAATAAACATCTCGGCCAAAAATGAACATGTCTAACTTATTATGAGCATGTGTACCTTACATTGAACATGTCTACCTTAGAATGAACATGTGTACTTTAGAATGAACATGTGAACCTTACAATGAACATGGTTACCATACAATGAACATGTGTACTCTAAAATGAACATGGTTTCCTTACAGTGAACATATCTACCATACAATGGACACGTCTACCTTACAATGACCATATCCGCCTTAGAATGAGCATGTCTGCATTACACTGCACAAGTATACCTTACAATGAACATGTCAACCTTACATTGAACATGTTTGCCTTACAATGAACATGTGAAACTTACAGTGAACATGTGTACCTTATAACGATAATGTCTATATTACAGCGAACAAGTCTAACTTACAATGAACATGTCTACCTTACATTGAACATGTGTGCCTTATAATAAACATGTGTACCTTACAATAAACACGTCTACCATACAATGGAATCGTCTATCATACACTGAACATGTCCGCTTTGCACTGAACATGTCCGCCTTACACTAAACATGTCTGCCTTATAATGAACATGTGCACCTTATAATGAACATGTGAACCTTACAATCAACATGTGTACGTTACAATGAATATGTGTACCTTATAGGGAACATGTCTATCTTACAATGAACATGTCTACCTTACAATGAACATTTCCGCCTTACACTGAACATGTCTACCTTACAGTGAACATGTGTACCTTAATATAAACATGTGTACCTTACAATGACCATGTGTACCTTCCAAGGAACATGGTTACCTTACAGTGAACATGTCTACCTTACAATGAACATGTGTACCTTACAATGAACATGGTTACTTTCCTGTGAACATGTCTGCGTTACACTGAACATGTCTGCCTTACACTGTACAAGTCTACCTCACACTGAACACGTCTACCTGTCACTGAACATGTCTACCTTACAATAAACATGTGCACCTTACAATGAAAATGTGAACCTTATAATGAACATGTGAAACTTACAATGAACATGTTTATCTTACAAAGAAGATGTGAACCTTACAATGAACATGGTTACCTTACGATGAACATGTGTAAATTACAATGAACATGGTTACCTTACAGTGAACATATCTACCATACAATGAACATGTTTACCTTACAGTGAACATGTCCGCCTTACACAGAACATGTCTGCCTTACACTGCACAAGTAAACTTTACAATGAACATGTCAACTTTACATTGAATATGTTTGCCTTACAATGAACATGTGTACCTTAAAGCGAACAGGTCAACTTGACATTGAATATATTTGCCTTACAATGTACATGTGTACCTTACAGTGCACACGTCCACAATACAAAGGGCACGTCTACCTTACAATGAACATGAATGCCATACAATGAACATGTGTACCTTGCAGTGAGTATGTGTACCTTATTATGAACATGTGAACCTGACAATAAACATCTCGGCCAAAAATGAACATGTCTAACTTATTATGAGCATGTGTACCTTACATTGAACATGTCTACCTTACAATGAACATGTTTATCTTACAATGAACATGTGAACCTTACAATGAACATGGTTACCATACAATGAACATGTGTACTCTAAAATGAACATGGTTTCCTTACAGTGAACATATCTACCATACAATGGACACGTCTACCTTACAATGACCATGAATGCCTTACAATGAACATGTGTACATTACAGTGAGTATGTGTACCTTATTGTGAACCTGTGTACCTGACAATAAACATCTCTACCAAACAATGAACATGTCTACCTTATTATGAGCATGTGTACTTAAAATTGAACATGTGTACCTTATAATGAACATGTCTACCATATAATAAACATGTCTTTCTTACAATGAACATGTCTACCTTACACTGCACAAATCTACCTTACAGTGAACATGTGTACCTTACAATGCACATGTCAACCTAACAATGAACATGTGTACGTTACAATGAACATGTCTACATTACAGGGAACATGTCTACTATATAATGAACATGTCTACCTTACAATGAACAAGTGTGCCTTACAATGAACATGTGTGCCTTACAATGAACATGTGTACCTTAGAATGAACATGTTTATCTTACAATGAACATGATTACCTTACAATGAACATGTGTACCTTACAATAAACATGGATACCTTACAGTGCACATATCTACCAAACAATGAAAATGTTTACCTTACAGTGAACATGTCCGCCTTACACTGAACATCTCTGCCTTACACTGAACATGTCTACCTTACAATGAACATTTGTACCTTACAGTGAACACGTCAACCTAACATTGAACATATTTGCCTTACAATGAAAATGTGTACCTTACAGTGAACACGTCAACCTAACATTGAACATGGTTACCTTACAATGAACATGTGTACCTTACAATGAACATGGTTACCTTACAGTGAATATGTCCGCCTTACACTGAACATGTCTGCGCTACATTGCACAAGTTCACCTTACAGTGAACATTTGTACATTACAATGAACATGTCTACTTTACAATGAAGATGTGTACTTTACAATGAATATGTCTACCTTACAGGGAACAAGTCTATCTTACAATTAACATGTCTACCTTACAATGAAAATGTCCGACTTACACTGAACATGTCTACCTTACAATGAACATGTGTACCTTGCAATGAACATTTGTACCTTACAATGACCATGTGTACCCTACAATGAACATGGTTACCTTACAGTGCACATATCTACCAAACAATGAACATGTTTACCTTCCAGTGAACATGTCCGCCTTACACTGAACATCTCTGCCTTACACTGAACATGTCTGCCTTACAATGAACATGTGTACCTTACAGTGAACACGTCAGCCTAACATTGAACATATTTACCTTACAAGGAAAATGTGTACCTTACAGTGAACACGTCTACAATACAATGGACACGTCTACCTTACAACGACCATGAATGCCTTGCAATGAACATGTGCACATTACAGTGAGTATGTGTACCTTATTATGAACATGTGTACCTGTCACTGAACATGTCTACCTTACAATGAACATGTGCACCTTAGAATGAACATGTGAACCTTACAATGAACATGTGAAACTTACAATGAACATGTTTATCTTACAATGAACATGTGAACCTTACAATGAACATGGTTAACTTACAATGAACATGTGTACCTTACAATGAACATGGTTACCTTACAGTGCACATTTCTACCAAACAATGAACATGTTTACCTTACAGTGAACATGTCCGCCTTACACTGAACATCTCTGCCTTACACTGAACATGTCTGCCTTACAATGAACATGTGTACCTTACAGTGAACACGTCAACCTAACATTGAACATATTTGCCTTACAATGAAAATGTGTACCTTACAATGAACACGTCTACAATACAATGGACACGTCTACCTTACAATGACCATGAATGCCTTACAATGAACATGTGTACATTACAGTGAGTATGTGTACCTTATTATGAACATGTGTACCTGACAATAAACATCTCTACCAAACAATAAACATGTCTACCTTATTATGAGCATGTGTACTTAACATTGAACATGTGTACTTTATAATGAACATGTCTACCATATAATAAACATGTCTTTCTTACAATGAACATGTCTACCTTACACTGCACAAATCTACCTTACAGTGAACATGTGTACCTTACAATGCACATGTCAAACTAACAATGAACATGTGTACGTTACAATGAACATGTCTACATTACAGGGAACATGTCTACTATATAATGAACAAGTCTACCTTACAATGAACAAGTGTGCCTTACAATGAACATGTGTGCCTTACAATGAACATGTGTACCTTACAATGAACATGTTTATCTTACAATGAACATGTGAACCTTACAATGAACATGGTTACCATACAATGAACATGTGTACCTTAAAATGAACATGGTTACTTACAGTGCACATTTCTACCAAACAATGAACATGTTTACCTTAGAGTGAACACGTCCGCTTTCCACTGAACGTCTCTGCCTTACACTGAACATCTCTGCCTTACACTGAACATGTCTGCCTTACAATGAACATGTGTACCTTACAGTGAACACGTCAACCTAACATTGAACATGTGAAACTTACAATGAACATGTTTATTTTACAATGAACATGTGAACCTTACAATGAACATGGTTACCTTACAATGAACATGTGTACCTTACAATGAACATGGTTACTTACAGTGCACATTTCTACCAAACAATGAACATGTTTACCTTAGAGTGAACACGTCCGCTTTCCACTGAACATCTCTGCCTTACACTGAACATCTCTGCCTTACACTGAACATGTCTGCCTTACAATGAACATGTGTACCTTACAGTGAACACGTCAACCTAACATTGAACATATTTCCCTTACAATGAAAATGTGTACCTTACAATGAACACATCTACAATACAATGGACACGTCTACCTTACAATGACCATGAATGGCTTACAATGAACATGTGTACATTACAGTGAGTATGTGTACCTTATTATGAACATGTGTACCTGACAATAAACATCTCTACCAAACAATGAACATGTCTACCTTATTATGAGCATGTGTACTTAACATTGAACATGTGTACCTTATAATGAACATGTCTACCATATAATAAACATGTCTTTCTTACAATGAACATGTCTACCTTACACTGCACAAATCTAACTTACAGTGAACATGTGTACCTTACAATGCACATGTCAAACTAACAATGAACATGTGTACGTTACAATGAACATGTCTACATTACAGGGAACATGTCTACTATATAATGAACATGTCTACCTAACAATGAACAAGTGTGCCTTACAATGAACATGTGTGCCTTACAATAAACATGTGTACCTTACAATGAACATGTTTATCTTAGAATGAACATGCGAACCTTACAATGAAAATGTGAAACTTACAATGAACATTTTTATCTTACAATGAACATGTGAACCTTACAATGAACATGTGTACCTTAAAATGAACATGTTTATCTTACAATGAACATGCGAACCTTACAATGAACATGGTTACCATACATTGAACATGTGTACTTTAAAATGAACATGGTTAGCTTACAGTGAACATATCTACCATACAATGGACACGTCTACCTTACAATGACAATGAATGCCTTACAATGAACGTGTACATTACAGTGAGTATGTGTACCTTATTATGAACATGTGTACCTGACAATAAACATCTCTACCAAACAATGAACATGTCTACCTTATTATGAGCATGTGTACTTAACATTGAACATGTGTACCTTATAATGAACATGTCTACCATATAATAAACATGTCTTTCTTACAATGTACATGTCTACCTTACACTGCACAAATCTACCTTACAATGAACATGTGTACCTTACAATGAACACATCTACAATACAATGGACACGTCTACCTTACAATGACCATGAATGCCTTACAATGAACATGGGTACATTACAGTGAGTATGTGTACCTTATTATGAACATGTGTACCTGACAATAAACATCTCTACCAAACAATGAACATGTCTACCTTATTATGAGCATGTGTACTTAACATTGAACATGTGTACCTTATAATGAACATGTCTACCATATAATAAACATGTCTTTCTTACAATGAACATGTCTACCTTACACTGCACAAATCTACCTTACAGTGAACATGTGTACCTTACAATGCACATGTCAAACTAACAATGAACATGTGTACGTTACAATGAACATGTCTACATTACAGGGAACATGTCTACTATATAATGAACATGTCTACCTAACAATGAACAAGTGTGCCTTACAATGAACATGTGTGCCTTACAATGAACATGTGTACCTTACAATGAACATGTTTATCTTACAATGAACATGCGAACCTTACAATGAACATGGTTACCATACAATGAACATGTCTACCTTAAATTGAACATGGTTACCTTACAGTGAACATATCTACCATACAATGGACATGTTTACCTCACAGTGAACATATCCGCCTTAGAATGAGCATGTCTGCATTACACTGCACAAGTATACCTTACAATGAACATGTCAACCTTACATTGAACATGTTTGCCTTACAATGAACATGTGAAACTTACAGTGAACATGTGTACCTTATAACGATAATGTCTATATTACAGCGAACAAGTCTAACTTACAATGAACATGTCTACCTTACATTGAACATGTGTGCCTTATAATAAACATGTGTACCTTACAATAAACACGTCTACCATACAATGGAATCGTCTATCATACACTGAACATGTCCGCTTTGCACTGAACATGTCTGCCTTACACTAAACATGTCTGCCTTATAATGAACATGTGCACCTTATAATGAACATGTGAACCTTACAATCAACATGTGTACGTTACAATGAATATGTGTACCTTATAGGGAGCATGTCTATCTTACAATGAACATGTCTACCTTACAATGAACATTTCCGCCTTACACTGAACATGTCTACCTTACAGTGAACATGTGTACCTTAATATAAACATGTGTACCTTACAATGACCATGTGTACCTTCCAAGGAACATGGTTACCTTACAGTGAACATGTCTACCTTACAATGAACATGTGTACCTTACAATGAACATGGTTACTTTCCTGTGAAGATGTCTGCGTTACACTGAACATGTCTGCGTTACATTGCAGAAGTTCACCTTACAGTGAACATGTGTGCATTACTATGAACCTGTCTACCTTACAATGAACATGTGTACGTTACAATGAATATGTCTACCTTACAGGGACCAGTTCTATCTTACAATGAACATGTCTACCTTACAATGAATATGTCCGCCTTACACTGAACATGTCTACCTTACAGTGAACATGTGTACGTTACAATGAACATGTGTACCTTACAATGACGATGTGTACCTTCCAAGGAACATGGTTACCTTACAGTGATCATGTCCACTTTACAATGAACATGTGTACCCTACACTGAACATGTCCGCTTTACACTGAACATGTCCGCCTTACACTAAACATGCCTGCCTTACACTGTACAAGTCTACCTCACACTGAACACTTCTACCTGTCACTGAACATGTCTACCTTACAATAAACATGTGCACCTTACAATGAAAGTGTGAACCTTATAATGAACATGTGAAACTTACAATGAACATGTTTATCTTACAATGAAGATGTGAACCTTACAATGAACATGGTTACATTACGATGAACATGTGTAAATTACAATGAACATGGTTACCTTACAGTGAACATATCTACCATACAATGAACATATTTACCTTACAGTGAACATGTCCGCTTTACACAGAACATGTCTGCCTTACACTGCACAAGTAAACTTTATAATGAACATGTCAACTTTACATTGAATATGTTTGCCTTACAATGAACATGTGTACCTTAAAGCGAACAGGTCAACTTGACATTGAACATATTTGCCTTACAATGTACATGTGTACCTTACAGTGCACACGTCCACAATACAAAGGGCACGTCTACCTTACAATGAACATGAATGCCACACAATGAACATGTGTACTTTACAGTGAGTATGTGTACCTTATTATGAACATGTGTACCTGACAATAAACATCTCTACCAAACAATGAACATGTCTACCTTATTATGAGCATGTGTACTTAACATTGAACATGTGTACCTTATAATGAACATGTCTACCATATAATAAACATGTCTTTCTTACAATGAACATGTCTACCTTACACTGCACAAATCTAACTTACAATGAACATGTGCACCTTACAATGCACATGTCAAACTAACAATGAACATGTGTACGTTACAATGAACATGTCTACATTACAGGGAACATGTCTACTATATAATGAACATGTCTACCTAACAATGAACAAGTGTGCCTTACAATGAACATGTGTGCCTTACAATGAACATGTGTACCTTACAATGAAAATTTTTATCTTAGAATGAACATGCGAACCTTACAATGAAAATGTGAAACTTACAATGAACCTTTTTATCTTACAATGAACATGTGAACCTTACAATGAACATGTGTACCTTAAAATGAACATGGTTACCTTACAGTGAACATATCTACCATACAATGGACATGTTTACCTCACAGTGAACATATCCGCCTTAGAATGAGCATGTCTGCATTACACTGCACAAGCATACCTTACAATGAACATGTCAACCTTACATTGAACATGTTTGCCTTACAATGAACATGTGAAACTTACAGTGAACATGTGTACCTTTTAACGATAATGTCTATATTACAGCGAACAAGTCTAACTTACAATGAACATGTCTACCTTACATTGAACATGTGTGCCTTATAATAAACATGTGTACCTTACAATAAACACGTCTACCATACAATGGAATCGTCTATCATACACTGAACATGTCCGCTTTGCACTGAACATGTCCGCCTTACACTAAACATGTCTGCCTTATAATGAACATGTGCACCTTATAATGAACATGTGAACCTTACAATCAACATGTGTACGTTACAATGAATATGTGTACCTTATAGGGAACATGTCTATCTTACAATGAACATGTCTACCTTACAATGAACATTTCCGCTTTACACTGAACATGTCTACCTTACAGTGAACATGTGTACCTTAATATAAACATGTGTACCTTACAATGACCATGTGTACCTTCCAAGGAACATGGTTACCTTACAGTGAACATGTCTACCTTACAATGAACATGTGTACCTTACAATGAACATGGTTACTTTCCTGTGAACATGTCTGCGTTACACTGAACATGTCTGCGTTACATTGCAGAAGTTCACCTTACAGTGAACATGTGTGCATTACTATGAACCTGTCTACCTTACAATGAACATGTGTACGTTACAATGAATATGTCTACCTTACAGGGACCAGTTCTATCTTACAATGAACATGTCTACCTTACAATGAATATGTCCGCCTTACACTGAACATGTCTACCTTACAGTGAACATGTGTACGTTACAATGAACATGTGTACCTTACAATGACGATGTGTACCTTCCAAGGAACATGGTTACCTTACAGTGATCATGTCCACTTTACAATGAACATGTGTACCCTACACTGAACATGTCCGCTTTACACTGAACATGTCCGCCTTACACTAAACATGTCTGCCTTACACTGTACAAGTCTACCTCACACTGAACACGTCTACCTGTCACTGAACATGTCTACCTTACAATAAACATGTGCACCTTACAATGAAAATGTGAACCTTATAATGAACATGTGAAACTTACAATGAACATGTTTATCTTACAATGAAGATGTGAACCTTACAATGAACATGGTTACCTTACGATGAACATGTGTAAATTACAATGAACATGGTTACCTTACAGTGAACATATCTACCATACAATGAACATGTTTACCTTACAGTGAACATGTCCGCCTTACACAGAACATGTCTGCCTTACACTGCACAAGTAAACTTTACAATGAACTTGTCAACTTTACATTGAATATGTTTGCCTTACAATGAACATGTGTACCTTAAAGCGAACAGGTCAACTTGACATTGAATATATTTGCCTTACAATGTACATGTGTACCTTACAGTGCACACGTCCACAATACAAAGGGCACGTCTACCTTACAATGAACATGAATGCCATACAATGAACATGTGTACCTTGCAGTGAGTATGTGTACCTTATTATGAACATGTGAACCTGACAATAAACATCTCGGCCAAAAATGAACATGTCTAACTTATTATGAGCATGTGTACCTTACATTAAACATGTCTACCTTACAATGAACATGTTTATCTTACAATGAACATGTGAACCTTACAATGAAAATGGTTACCATACAATGAACATGTGTACTCTAAAATGAACATGGTTACCTTACAGTGAACATATCTACCATACAATGGACACGTCTACCTTACAATGACCATGAATGCCTTACAATGAACATGTGTACATTACAGTGAGTATGTGTACCTTATTATGAACATGTGTACCTGACAATAAACATCTTTACCAAACAATGAACATGTCTACCTTATTATGAGCATGTGTACTTAAAATTGAACATGTGTACCTTATAATGAACATGTCTACCATATAATAAACATGTCTTTCTTACAATGAACATGTCTACCTTACACTGCACAAATCTACCTTACAGTGAACATGTGTACCTTACAATGCACATGTCAACCTAACAATGAACATGTGTACGTTACAATGAACATGTCTACATTACAGGGAACATGTCTACTATATAATGAACATGTCTACCTTACAATGAACAAGTGTGCCTTACAATGAACATGTGTGCCTTACAATGAACATGTGTACCTTAGAATGAACATGTTTATCTTACAATGAACATGATTACCTTACAATGAACATGTGTACCTTACAATGAACATGGATACCTTACAGTGCACATATCTACCAAACAATGAAAATGTTTACCTTACAGTGAACATGTCCGCCTTACACTGAACATCTCTGCCTTACACTGAACATGTCTACCTTACAATGAACATTTGTACCTTACAGTGAATACGTCAACCTAACATTGAACATATTTGCCTTACAATGAAAATGTGTACCTTACAGTGAACACGTCAACCTAACATTGAACATGGTTACCTTACAATGAACATGTGTACCTTACAATGAACATGGTTACCTTACAGTGAATATGTCCGCCTTACACTGAACATGTCTGCGCTACATTGCACAAGTTCACCTTACAGTGAACATTTGTACATTACAATGAACATGTCTACTTTACAATGAAGATGTGTACTTTACAATGAATATGTCTACCTTACAGGGAACAAGTCTATCTTACAATTAATATGTCTACCTTACAATGAAAATGTCCGACTTACACTGAACATGTCTACCTTACAATGAACATGTGTACCTTGCAATGAACATTTGTACCTTACAATGACCATGTGTACCCTACAATGAACATGGTTACCTTACAGTGCACATATCTACCAAACAATGAACATGTTTACCTTACAGTGAACATGTCCGCCTTACACTGAACATCTCTGCCTTACACTGAACATGTCTGCCTAACAATGAACATGTGTACCTTACAGTGAACACGTCAACCTAACATTGAACATATTTACTTTACAAGGAAAATATGTACCTTACAGTGAACACGTCTACAATATAATGGACACGTCTACCTTACAATGACCATGAATGCCTTACAATGAACATGTGTACATTACAGTGAGTATGTGTACCTTATTATGAACATGTGTACCTGTCAATGAACATGTCTACCTTACAATGAACATGTGCACCTTACAATGAACATGTGAACCTTACAATGAACATGTGAAACTTACAATGAACATGTTTATCTTACAATGAACATGTGAACCTTACAATGAACATGGTTACCTTACAATGAACATGTGTACCTTACAATGAACATGGTTACCTTACAGTGAATATGTCCGCCTTACTTTGAACATGTCTGCGCTATATTGCACAAGTTCACATTACAGTGATCATTTGTACATTACAATGAACATGTCTACTTTACAATGAACATGTGTACGTTACAATGAATATGTCTACCTTACAGGGAACAAGTCTATCTTACAATGAACATGTCTACCTTACAATGAACATGTCCGACTTACACTGAACATGTCTACCTTACAATGAACATGTGTACCTTGCAATGAATATTTGTACCTTACAATGACCATGTGTACCCTACAATGAACATGGTTACCTTACAGTGCACATATCTACCAAACAATGAACATGTTTACCTTCCAGTGAACATGTCCGCCTTACACTGAACACCTCTGCCTTACACTGAACATGTCTGCCTTACAATGAACATGTGTACCTTACAGTGAAAACGTCAGCCTAACATTGAACATATTTACCTTACAAGGAAAATGTGTACCTTACAGTGAACACGTCTACAATACAATGGACACGTCTACCTTACAACGACCATGAATGCCTTGCAATGAACATGTGTACATTACAGTGAGTATGTGTACCTTATTATGAACATGTGTACCTGTCACTGAACATGTCTACCTTACAATGAACATGTGCACCTTAGAATGAACATGTGAACCTTACAATGAACATGTGAAACTTACAATGAACATGTTTATCTTACAATGAACATGTGAACCTTACAATGAACATGGTTAACTTACAATGAACATGTGTACCTTACAATGAACATGGTTACCTTACAGTGCACATTTCTACCAAACAATGAACATGTTTACCTTACAGTGAACATGTCCGCCTTACACTGAACATCTCTGCCTTACACTGAACATGTCTGCCTTACAATGAACATGTGTACCTTACAGTGAACACGTCAACCTAACATTGAACATATTTGCCTTACAATGAAAATGTGTACCTTACAATGAACACGTCTACAATACAATGGACACGTCTACCTTACAATGACTATGAATGCCTTACAATGAACATGTGTACATTACAGTGAGTATGTGTACCTTATTATGAACATGTGTACCTTACAATGAACATGGTTACTTACAGTGCACATTTCTACCAAACAATGAACATGTTTACCTTAGAGTGAACACGTCCGCTTTCCACTGAACATCTCTGCCTTACACTGAACATCTCTGCCTTACACTGAACATGTCTGCCTTACAATGAACATGTGTACCTTACAGTGAACACGTCAACCTAACATTGAACATATTTCCCTTACAATGAAAATGTGTACCTTACAATGAACACATCTACAATACAATGGACACGTCTACCTTACAATGACCATGAATGGCTTACAATGAACATGTGTACATTACAGTGAGTATGTGTACCTTATTATGAACATGTGTACCTGACAATAAACATCTCTACCAAACAATGAACATGTCTACGTTATTATGAGCATGTGTACTTAACATTGAACATGTGTACCTTATAATGAACATGTCTACCATATAATAAACATGTCTTTCTTACAATGAACATGTCTACCTTACACTGCACAAATCTAACTTACAGTGAACATGTGTACCTTACAATGCACATGTCAAACTAACAATGAACATGTGTACGTTACAATGAACATGTCTACATTACAGGGAACATGTCTACTATATAATGAACATGTCTACCTAACAATGAACAAGTGTGCCTTACAATGAACATGTGTGCCTTACAATGAACATGTGTACCTTACAATGAACATGTTAATCTTAGAATGAACATGCGAACCTTACAATGAAAATGTGAAACTTACAATGAACATTTTTATCTTACAATGAACATGTGAACCTTACAATGAACATGTGTACCTTAAAATGAACATGGTTACCTTACAGTGAACATATCTACCATACAATGGACACGTCTACCTTACAATGACCATGAATGCCTTACAATGAACATGTGTACATTACAGTGAGTATGTGTACCTTATTATGAACATGTGTACCTGACAATAAACATCTCTACCAAACAATGAACATGTCTACCTTATTATGAGCATGTGTACTTAACATTGAACATGTGCACCTTATAATGAACATGTGAACCTTACAATGAACATGTGTACGTTACAATGAATATGTCTACCTTACAGGGACCAGTTCTATCTTACAATGAACATGTCTACCTTACAATGAATATGTCCGCCTTACACTGAACATGTCTACCTTACAGTGAACATGTGTACGTTACAATGAACATGTGTACCTTACAATGACGATGTGTACCTTCCAAGGAACATGGTTACCTTACAGTGATCATGTCCACTTTACAATGAACATGTGTACCCTACACTGAACATGTCCGCTTTACACTGAACATGTCCGCCTTACACTAAACATGCCTGCCTTACACTGTACAAGTCTACCTCACACTGAACACGTCTACCTGTCACTGAACATGTCTACCTTACAATAAACATGTGCACCTTACAAAGAAAGTGTGAACCTTATAATGAACATGTGAAACTTACAATGAACATGTTTATCTTACAATGAAGATGTGAACCTTACAATGAACATGGTTACATTACGATGAACATGTGTAAATTACAATGAACATGGTTACCTTACAGTGAACATATCTACCATACAATGAACATGTTTACCTTACAGTGAACATGTCCGCTTTACACAGAACATGTCTGCCTTACACTGCACAAGTAAACTTTATAATGAACATGTCAACTTTACATTGAATATGTTTGCCTTACAATGAACATGTGTGCCTTAAAGCAAACAGGTCAACTTGACATTGAACATATTTGCCTTACAATGTACATGTGTACCTTACAGTGCACACGTCCACAATACAAAGGGCACGTCTACCTTACAATGAACATGAATGCCATACAATGAACATGTGTACCTTGCAGTGAGTATGTGTACCTTATTATGAACATGTGAACCTGACAATAAACATCTCGGCCAAAAATGAACATGTCTAACTTATTATGAGCATGTGTACCTTACATTGAACATGTCTACCTTACAATGAACATGTTTATCTTACAATGAACATGTGAACCTTACAATGAACATGGTTACCATACAATGAACATGTGTACTCTAAAATGAACATGGTTTCCTTACAGTGAACATATCTACCATACAATGGACACGTCTACCTTACAATGACCATGAATGCCTTACAATGAACATGTGTACATTACAGTGAGTATGTGTACCTTATTATGAACATGTGTACCTGACAATAAACATCTCTACCAAACAATGAACATGTCTACCTTATTATGAGCATGTGTACTTAAAATTGAACATGTGTACCTTATAATGAACATGTCTACCATAATAATACATGTCTTTCTTACAATGAACATGTCTACCTTACACTGCACAAATCTACCTTACAGTGAACATGTGTACCTTACAATGCACATGTCAACCTAACAATGAACATGTGTACGTTACAATGAACATGTCTACATTACAGGGAACATGTCTACTATATAATGAACATGTCTACCTTACAATGAACAAGTGTGCCTTACAATGCATGTGTGCTTTACAATGAACATGTGTACCTTAGAATGAACATGTTTATCTTACAATGAACATTATTACCTTACAATGAACATGTGTACCTTACAATAACATGGATACCTTACAGTGCACATATCTACCAAACAATGAAAATGTTTACCTTACAGTGAACATGTCCACCTTACACTGAACATCTCTGCCTTACACTGAACATGTCTACCTTACAATGAACATTTGTACCTTACAGTGAACACGTCAACCTAACATTGAACATATTTGCCTTACAATGAAATGTGTACCTTACAGTGAACACGTCAACCTAACATTGAACATGTTACCTTACAATGAACATGTGTACCTTACAATGAACATGGTTACCTTACAGTGAATATGTCCGCCTTACACTGAACATGTCTGCGCTACATTGCACAAGTTCACCTTACAGTGAACATTTGTACATTACAATGAACATGTCTACTTTACAATGAAATGTGTACTTTTACAATGAATATGTCTACCTTACAGGGAACAAGTCTATCTTACAATTAACATGTCTAACTTACAATGAAAAGTCCGACTTACACTGAACATGTCTACCTTCAATGAAATGTGTACCTTGCAATGAACATTTGTACCTTACAATGACCATGTGTACCCTTTAATGAACATGGTTACCTTACAGTGGCACATATCTACCAAACAATGAACATGTTTACCTTCCAGTGAAACATGTCCGCCCTACACTGAACATCTCTGCCTTACACTGAACATGTCTGCCTTTACAATGAACATGTGTACCTTACAGTGAAACGTCAGCCTAATTGAACATATTTACCTTACAAGGAAAATGTGTACCTTACAGTGAACACGTCTCAAATACAATGGACACGTCTACTTACAACGACCTGAAATTGCCTTGCAATGAACATGTGCACATTACAGTGAGTATGTGTACCTTATTATGAAACATTGGTACCTGTCACTGAACATGTCTACCTTACAATTGAACATGTGCACCTTAGAATGAACATGTGAACTTACAATGAACATGTGAAACTTACAATGAACATGTTTATCTTACAATGAACATGTGAACCTTACAATGAACATGGTTAACTTACAATGAACATGTGTACTACAATGAACATGGTTACCTTACAGTGCACATTTCTACCAAACAATGAACATGTTTACTTACAGTGAACATGTCCGCCTTACACTGAACATCTCTGCCTTACACTGAACATGTCTGCCTTACAATGAACATGTGTACCTTACAGTGAACACGTCAACTAACATTGAACATATTTGCCTTACAATGAAAATGTGTACCTTACAATGAACACGTCTACAATACAATGGACACGTCTACCTTACAATGACCATGAATGCCTTACAATGAACATAGTGTACATTACAGTGAATATGTGTACCTTATTATGAACATGTGTACCTGACAATAAACATCTCTACCAAACAATGAACATGTCTACCTTATTATGAGCATGTGTACTTTAACATTGAACATGTTACTTTATAATGAACAGTCTACCATATAATAAACATGTCATTCTTACAATGAACATGTCTACCTTACACTGCACAAATCTACCTTACAGTGAACATTGTGTACCTTACAATGCACATGTCAAACTAACAATGAACATGTGTATTACAATGAAACATGTCTACATTACAGGGAACATGTCTACTATATAATGAACAAGTCTACCTTACAATGAACAAGTGTGCCTTACAATGAACATGTGAACCTTACAATGAACATGGTTACCATACAATGAACATGTGTACCTTAAAATGAACATGGTTACTTACAGTGCACATTTCTACCAAACAATGACACCCAGAGAGAGATGATGTTCAGTGGAAGCGGACGTGTTCACTTCTAAGGTAAACATGT
>JASGCC010000812.1:0-53914 GCA_030067915.1 Hydractinia echinata
TGGCACCTACGCTCCGAACTTATACATAACCGTTGGGATCTGCAGCATACTCGCGACACACTTGTGGAAATTCAAATTCCCAAGTAACGGATTTTTGTACCATCATCGAAAAGGCTAGGCACTTTCGTCTTTGCGAGTATAGTCGTATATGGTAGTAGACATGAAAGCCAAAGATGTTGTTGATAAGTGGTAAATATCCTGTTATATCTCTTTATAGAGATTCTCATTTACTTAGCCGCTTGTTATTACGAGTAAATGTTCTTCTTTTTCCCGTAAAAGAAAGATGAAACAACTCTACATCACAGACATCGCCAAACCATTTTTTGACACTGCATAGGTGCAATGTACGAGGATTGCCCTGAAGTCGTCAGTATTCGATCTACAGCGGTTTGACATGTTTTGTCACCAACGGTTTCATATCAGAAAAGATTGAGGGCCATAGAACACCAAAATGAAACCTGGTATCACTCTTTAAAAGAAGATTGATATACGATTAAAGATAGAAGTCAGCATACCCTATTAATGTTAGAAGCCAAGAGGAAAAGCAATGTTTTTATTGTGATTTAAGAAATGGCCACTGCAAGAGGACTTAGTGTATCGGATAGAAATGACTGTAATATGACCCTGAGCATAAAGAGATTCTGATGTCTTCAGGAGCCGCTTGGTGGCCAAGTATATTCAAGAAGTGCGATTATAGATGCGATGGTACAAGACTGATACGTACAATCGACTACGACTTGTATGCCCTCAACTGGCTGAAGACGATTGCCTTTTTGATTGGTAGAAAGGTCTAAATTCTGGCCACACTCCACTAAAAAAGCAAAGAACTTGGCAGATATGCCCACCTTCTTGAGTTTATTGCTGACCGACGAGTACGCATCATATGAGAGAAACGTAACTTTTACTTTCACTGTCCATGCAGCTGCTTATGATAGGAAAAGCTATACACATTTATACTGGCGAGGACGACAGTATGCAGCATAAAAGTCAGGTATACAGGCTGCGAAAGATCGAAGAGATCGAACAGTACTCTCGCAAGAAAGATCAAAGAGCGTGATGTCACTCGCCGGAAAAATTTAAGATTGCAGGGTAATGGGTAGGATATTGTGATCATGGATTAGGCGGGAAGTTAGCGGTGATCACTAAGCTGCAGTGTTGTAGCATAAGCCACAAGGGCTTGGCGCACCACAGTGTATTGCTATGGGCAGGTATCAGGTTAGCTTGGGAATCCGACCAAACAAGGTCTAAGGAAAAGCGTCGAAAAGATTAGGGGAAAAAGGCTCAGGAACATGAGAAAATGAGATTACTTACTTAGTCAAAGCTAAATCCGCTCTCCCTATTATTTGTCTACTGTTGTCAATTATATTCCCGCTCTTTAAACGAAAGTATGAAACTTTATAACAAATAGAGTAACAGATTTTACGCTTTATTTTGCTAATTTGATTTATTCTCTAGCACTTTCAAGTGCATTTCGCACCTGGCAAACAACGAGTCGATTATACTAATATCCGCAACTCTGACATTGCGCGCTCCTTCCTTGAAACTTAATGCACTTGCCGCGACAAACATATACAAAATGTACGGATTTGTTAACATTTGTAACACACGATTGTGCTTTTCACGAGTAAACAAAACTTTTTGTTTACGATAACAAAATTACAATAACATTTCTCCACTTAGTGTAAGAATATATTTCTAAATCTAAAGCAACTGTAATCTACATCAGTGTCATGCAATATCAATATTGGTTTTGACACACCATAATATGCATGTTAAATATCAAAAATACATTTAAATTTTAAGTGCGTTCACAACCTCCTAGTGTTTCTAATTACTCTTTTCACTATTCTACTATATTTTATATCTTTACTTGAAAAAAATCAAATTTCGCAATTTAAGTAAAAACACAAAATCTTCGCATTTTTGTGATTGAGCAAGTTCAATAGATTTTGCAGTATTTATTTGCGAGGTGATTAAAATTTTAATTCTGCATAAGTTCGAATTTCTCATTTAAACTTTGAATACCCATGTAAAGCTTTTTTAATGCTTTTTTAATACTTTTTAGTAATACTTTACGAGCACACCATGTCAAAAACAAACAACAAGAAATCAAGAAGAAAAAACGGAACGCATTTATTGAGAATTTATTTTTGGCGGTTAATATTTATATACTAAGTCGTTAACCCGTGGAAAAATCCGCCGGGTCGCCCGTCCTTATAATATATTGAATTTCGTGTTTCCGTAACAGGCGCGTCTTTCGCGGACAGACAGACAGACAGACGACGACTATTATTAAAGAGATATAATATTTTCGATTAAACAACCCCCTGGTTTTTAAAAAATTGCGGAAAGATCAAAGGGATATCGATAGCCATTTTGCGTGACAGACAGACGCCACGATATTATAATATAGATACTTCAAGACTTTCAATATTTTTTAAGGAATTAATTTTGAATTAATTCGCATTTTTTAAAAAAACAACGCGAAATCTTGAAATTTCTTTCCTGAGAAACGTTGTGATAATAATAATGGGAAACGATACCTATTGTTCCGGCATATTACATACATGAATATCTTGTGAATTATTTGCATCCTTAAGATCATTTCTTATTAATATAAACTTCATACGTTTTAAATGTTTAATATAATCAATTTAAACAAACAAATAATTGTGCGATTAATACAACTGAACGAGATAAAGTCAAAACCGGAACAACAACAGGTAAAGTGAGGATGTCTGTGTTTTGTTTGTAGGAAAGTGTGATATGTTTTTTTGTTTAGCCGTGAACAAAAAAGGAAATAATGATGTCATATGAAATAAGACAATATCATTTAAATGGAGCAACATTAGTCAAGAGACTGTCGATTTGTAGGAGTGATTCCTCAATCATGGTGGTTACGTCCTCTTCTTTCCATCTTTCTCATTCATCTTGGAAACTAACTTTTTATCGACGAAATGAAGCTTTGCGCGATCGTTATAGCCACTAATTTTTTTCCTGAATCAACATTTCTGTTTCATCCGATAAAATCGAGATCAAGTTACGGCGTGTGAGCTGTTTCAGCAGAGAATAGCCTTTAGGAAGTAAATTTCTTCAGGATATAGGAAAGAATATTTTGAAGACACTCTTTCAATTTCGTCATGCTTTCTTACGAACTTTCGTATTCAGGATCAGCAGCGGAATGAATAGCTAAAAGTACCATGATCGCTTTTTTTTCTGGATCCACAATGATGAATGAAGTGTATTGCTTATCTGGATAGAGAAAATATCCGTGACCCACGTCAATGAAAGCGTAATCTTTGTCATCATCTGTAAATGTTCGATAAGATAGAGTATCTTTAGCACCGTCTATCCCGATTTCCACGGCGAGCTGATTTTTGTCTCTGGTGTTGTTTGATAGTTTCTTTTCATTTTTCCAACAATACCTCGCTATTGTGCAAGTGTATTTGTTTTCTTGCAATTTCAGAGCATTTATACGAACCGGCTTCGATATCCCAGAACGGTCTCATCCAATTATGCGAGAGACCAAAGACACCATGTATCACCCATCCTACCATGCGAGCTCCTTGTCGCTCTTGAAGAGCCTGCTCACGGAGTCTGCTCTCTTTAAATGGACCAATATTTTCACTCTTATTTCATCCTTTCCAATGATGGGGCTAGACGCTTCTTAATTCCACATAAATTATTTTCTTCTTTCTCGAAAACTAGCTCATCTTCATCTTCCAGTCCCCACAAAAAATTGTGACCTTCCTTTTATCGAATTTTCCCTGAGCTATATGGGCTGCCATATTTTCTTTTTCTTTTAGTGGAAAATTTTCTAAAAAACATAAAGGATAGAAACGATTTTTTCAGTCGATAAAGCTCCGTCTTTTATAATTATCCATAGTACAAAGTGGCATTTTATTTCAAAATCTCAAGACATTTAGACACTCTATATCAGTTTTTCAAAAAAGTAGACTGAATTTTTAACAAGAATATAGAGTTTCAACAGCGGCTTTCTCTATGTGTACCTATGCCCACGGTAAGCAGGACTTGTGAATTAATTTTTTGTAAGAATTCACGAATTTTCCGATGCAAAAGTGTTAAGAGTGATAAGTTGCACTTTCCGTCATCTAATCACGAACTACAGATCATGTGAAAACCTGTCACACCCACCATCAATCTCTTGACGATTTCAGTATACTGTCTAGGGGAAGCAACCGGTTCAATTTGTTAGAGATTAAAGAGAGTTTGTTCATAATGCGGGATAGTCCCCCCATTGAATAACAACATCAGATGAGCTTATTGTATTTTGACAATTAGGTATTTAATCCGTAACTATGGTTACTGCTAAACTTTGTATTTCCAAAGCTTTGTAGTAAACACAATATCGCAAAGAATTTTCATAAAAATTAAAATAAATTGATTGCTTGAAATCGGTGTGTGAACAGCCCGAAACGTCGTAAACAATGTAGTTTTTGTAATAAAAATTCCGCCATGTTTAAATGTATTTTAAAAATATATATTTCATTTTATTAAAAGTAAAAGCTTTTTGGCTTACGCCATCATCAGTACATAAAAATGATCTCTAAGTAGTTTTTCTTATCATTTTTATAAAGCTATTATTATTATTATTATATTATTTTTTCACTTTAAAGCCTTTTTGATAAACTCTTCATGCCAACCAGATTTCGAGGAAAGTTGATATGACCGAATTAGGAGCATCAAATAAAGTGACTGAAATAACAGTTAAATTATATTTGAATACTACAAATACATTGTGAGACAAACGTTGTCAATGCAAAGGTGATGACACCACAGAATATTCCCAATTAAAAAGTTCGGGAATAAATAAATCGTCCACATAAAACTTTTGGACAATTAAATTTTCGGCTACACATTTGTTCGAAAATAAAAAAAAGAATGAAATTTTTCGAAGTTAATATGGTTTGTTCCAACATGTTTTAATATTGTAGAACATCAAAATCATAAGACAATTACCAGCCATCAGCTAGAGATGAAATACTAGACTTATACTACACTCATTGACTTGATCATCCTGAGGAAGGTGTCCATGTCTCTTATGTCTAACAATTCTTTTATAAGAATCACGAGGCTCAAAATCTTCAAGATTTAAGAATCACCCTGAGATCAACGCTTGTAATCAGATGCTCTATTTTATTACAAAGGGCAGGGAAAACAGAGAAAACGGCAAGGCAACGGAGAATGGGAACAAGCAAGATAAGGCAGAGGTAAGCAAGTAAAAGGTGAGCAACAATGTCAAAGCAAACTGCGTCCGGAATTAATTTGTACAAAAATTAACACTGCTGTGGAATCTGAATTGTTCTTTGTTGTAACATTATAAGCTATTTTAAAATTCTTTATAAAATAAATGGAACTTTAGATAAAAGAATAATCCATTATCAATGAAAGTCTTTTCAAATCTGATGGTTGCATTTTCAAATCATATTGAAATGTAATACAAGCTTCGAAAATTCGGAAAGAACTTGAAACACGAAGTAAAAGTATGGAAATAAATAAACAAAAGCTCCGGCCTTCAGTGCCATCGTAGCATTCCACATGATGTTTCAAAAAGAGTTATTTTTGACAAATTGGATGCGCCCATTTCATTCGTATATATCAGAGAAAAATAATTAATAGCTTTTTATTTAATATTATTATTATTATTCCGAATATTTATACAGCATATAGCCACTTCAGTGTTTGAAACACTGTTATTAATGTGGGTCCTGTGTTCGGAATATATACATTAAGTATACACCGGCATTACCTACCCAATTTCCCTCACCTGGCATGGGTTGACCCGTAGCTGTAGTAAAGACACTTGCTAAACATGCCCACGCTGTGGACCGAACCACGGACCTTGTGATTACGAAGCGAACTCCATAACCACAAGGCCACGCGCCATAAAAGTCTTAAAGCATATAGAAAAGTAAATATATATATACGGAAAGAAATTAGAAACTTAAAAGATACTTCAAAAGAGTTTCTTACAGAAAAAATTATTTAAAAGTTTTGAAAGACACATCGCTATTAAATCGCCATTTTGGATTTTTAAAATACATCAGCAGACAGAAAATCGCATCATTTGTTCCACCCCGGCAACCTCATACCCGGTAGCTTTTACCTTTTTTGACGCCAATCGCTGGCGGCTTTGGCATCAGCAACAAATTCTGGGGACGAGGTTGTGTCTCCCAGGGTTACAAGAGCTAAAAATGTTAAAGTATAATAGGGTTAAACTAATGCACTTCTCCGTAAGCGGATGAGTGCTTTAAGCTGTGTATTGACCGGCTATCTTAACCATAGGTTGTTTATCAATAAAGAATATTCAGACAGTTTGTACAAAATAACAGCTCTTCTTTATCCCGAACTTGCAACATACCAAACATTTTCCTATAACAGAAAGTTCTAGAGAAAAGTAATTTCTGAAACGACGAAACATACCTTTCATTAGTTTGTTCTTTTTTATATTACACTATCCTGCTTGAAAGCGAATAAGATAAAATTAATATCATCGTTGAAGGGAATTTCCGAGAAAATATTATTCAATAAAATTGTTTTTTAACGAAAAGGAATAGACCTTTGTTTGTAATAAAAGCAAAATAATGTGCATTGAAAATCTACAAAGGGAACAAATATTTGTATTTTACTAATATGTTCTATTCTATTTCATATGACACTTCTTTATCAGTTGACACATCCTCGTCCCCAGGGTTTGTTGCCTTTGTCGAAGCCGCTACGCTTACTTGACGGCCCAGGCCTCGCTGTCAAAAAGGCAAAAGCCCTATGAGTCGAATTTGTTAGTTTACAATAAAAATACTTCAGAAAGCATGTTCTTTTGGGAGGGCAATCTTTACGAATTCCTTTGCCTATGTTTTTGTCTTGGTCCAGCACCGTTGATTTTCACAAAATTACTGAAAATACCAATCTGAGTGTTGAGACAAATAAATGTGAGGTTAAAAATATTTCTAGACGATATGCTTTTGATGGCACAAAAATTGAAATAATTGGCACAGGGCAGGGACACTCTGATATATACACTTAAGAATTTAGGATTTATTACAAATTAGAAAAAATCTTTTTTCCAACCTGATCAGAAAATAGAATTTCTAGGAGTAATAGTAGACTCAGTTGCAATGACACTGTCTTTACCAGATTAGAAAGTCTTAGGCATTAATTAAAAATTAAACAAATACGACGGGTTTTTTACAGATAAGCTTTCGGTATGTATCTTTTTATTGATATGTATTCAGTTGGTAAATTCCCTAATTAATAATTGGAATGAATAATATATACACTATAACAAATTGAAGGTCTATAAACAAGTTTCTCATATGAGACAATGATAACTTTGAATCAAAATTCCAGGGAAGAACTACAGCGGTTTATTTAACACCCTTCCCCTCAAAATGGAAGACCATTAAAAGTAAGAGAGAACCTAGTGACAATTCAAACAGCTGCCAGCAAAAATGGCCTGGGAGCAGTGTGCGAAAAAGCTCCCACAGGTGGGAGGTGGTCTCACTGGGAACAGGCAGAACATAACAATCTCCTAGAATTAAAAGCCGCATACCTTGCAAGATTACGCTACACCAGGAAAAAACGTCATTTGTTCTTTCATCTTGAAATAGACAACGTGACAGCTTTGATTTACCTGGTGAAGCACTCACAAGGAAAATTTAGGATTAGTTGTTGTCACAAGGCATCACACTTACTACAGAATATCTCCAGCGGAAATTGAATGTAACAGCAGATTGAGAATCGCGAAACCTGCTATACAGGAGTGATTGGCAGTTGCACAAGAGAAGTGGACCTATTTGTGTCAAGGTTAAATTACCACGTACCCAAGTACATGAGACCAGATCGGGGCAGCATAGAAACGAATGCTCTGTTTGAACCATTGGAAGGAATAAAAGGTTACGCTTTTCCTCCATTTTGCCTAATAACACAAGTAATGAAGAAGGTTCGGATGGAAAAGGTAGCGATAGTTCTAATAACACCGGCATAGCATACTTAACCATGGTATGCAAATCTTCTGCCAATGTTAATAAGCAATCCAATGTTACTAACACATCTTCCAAACATTGTTCTGAAGCCAGGCAGGGAAAGACATTCGTTATCAATTCAGGGCCAACTAAGACTGGTGACCTGGAAACTTTCAGGCGAAAAATTGACCCAATTCGATGCCCTGTGAATAATGTTCTTTAATTTCTGAACCATCATTTTAGTGAAGGAATGGGTTACTCGAGAATTGCTTTATATAGATCAGCAATATTTGCATACCACGAACCAGTACGGAAAAGCCCTGTGGGAAAACACCAACTGGTGTGTCCTTTAATAAAAAGGGTTTTAATCTAAGACCTGAAAAAGCTCAAAAACCCTTTGATTGGAACATTCAAAGTGTTTGTAATTATATTTCTACATTGCCGTCTAACGAACATATATCCTTAACAACTTTGACATACAAGTTGACTATTCTTTTGGCATTAACAGCTGCTTCTCGTGAACATAAAATTTGTTTCTGGAATGTCCAATACATGTGTAGGAGAAGTTAGTTATATTTTTAATTGTCTGGTGAACAAACCAGACTTTGAATCCGTCAGATCAAACGAGTTCCGTAAAAGCTATATAATAACAATCTTGTTCTCAGATAGTTATGAATCAAAAAATGATAAACTGCGCAGGCGCAGGCTAGATGATTGATTAAAATGAGCGGGCCAGAAGCTGCAAGGTAGTAAAGTTGTTTTGCATTTTAGCATTCATTCAAGTTGTACATTCCCAAAATTAAGTATATTCTTAGCATTAAACTCAAGTATTCCCGCAATTTTCTCTCAAATTTGTCACGTTGCAGGCTACTAACGTTGCAAAACGTTCCAGACACAGCTATAGTTAGCTAGCTACGCCGAACTTGTTTCAGAACATTTTCTTAATACACTTCACTTACACCTGGAGAATCCTAGTTATTCCATATCATAAATGCATCCAAGTGCCTTTCTCATGACTATCGAGAATTTGGTAGTGTTTGGGAAAATAGGTGGGACAAGATGGATTTGAACTCTTCATTCTTGGTAGAGAAGCATACAAAAAATTCTTAAAAGAAGAGGCTAATTTACGAGTTTATCAGTTATCCTGACACGTTTGTGTTTTCGGCACTGGAACTCGTATTGAATTATAATTTGAGAATTTCCGACTAACCTTGGATTTGACATGTTTAGAACTTCATAAAATTTTGCTACAAAACAAAACTTGAGAGCCTGAAAATATGATGCTCACATGTAAACATAAGCCACAACATCCCAAAAAGCCGCGAATCTCTCTAGCACTTTTTGAAGGCTTTGCTACAATGTATTCAAATTCCAACTTGCCCCACCGCTTCGTGGATTAATGGATTCGTGGCTTGACGGCATGCAATGTAATGTCTTCATTTAAAGATTAAAAAAATAAGTAAGTCCATATGTCTGCTTTGTACTAGAAAAACATTAGCCATGGATATATATTGCGAGAGTTCAGACTTGCCATAAAAACCATGGAGGCTTTTGTTAAAGTTACAGTGTTTTTAAAAAAAAATGGGTTAAACATAACGTAAGGCCTGATCAAATCCATGCGTTGCATTTCGGGAATAGTTTGGATGGGCGCGGGCATTTACGGACAGTAACTGTAACAACCTTGAAATAAATTGCTCAAACTTGCCCTCACATATATAAAAGTTTTCGGTTAGTTGGAACCATTGTTATGTATATATATATGGTATATAGATGTGCATTGTTAGCCACGACGCCATGACGCCGCAAAGCTACGAAGACGTAAATTCCCTTCATAATTTCACATTTTTCATAAATAAATTTATGTTCCGGCTTTTTGTATAAGAACAAGGAGAATAACATTCTTATGCATGTATTTAGCGAAAATTTATATTCTTCCATTGCGTCATGAAATGTAATATATATGTATATGTTTTATTGCCATAGATACAAGAATGAACTGTTAATATGGATTAAGTTATGTCTATACCATTAAAAAGCGATGGGTATTGTGGAAATGAATCGAGAAGTATAACTACCTTAAGTGGATTAAATTTCGCTTGGATTAATCGCGGTTTTCGCGGTTTCTGCAGAAAAACCTCAAATATAAATCCACGCGAAATTATATTTTGGAAACTTACTTTATGAGTTTTTCTAATGCGTAGAGTAGAACCAATGTTGAAGACATGCTTACCGTCAATTCTTTCCCGGAACCCGGCCATAGAGACGTTAATGAAAGAAACATTGATTGTGACAGTGTGTTCTAATACCAGGATGAAGATACCGAGAACAGTGAAGAAGATGAGGACAAGGAAGAAATCAATGAAGTTGAAAACAAGGGAAAAGACAGAAATGTTTGTGATTTTATCATAAGTAAATGTTAAATATTACATAAATAGTTGTTTTGAGAAAATGAAGTAGAGCATCTCCAACTTATGCTTAAAATTTGATTTTTTTCAAATTTGTAAGATTATCTCAAAAGTTAATAGCTAGGAGAAACCAATAAATAAGCACATGTGGTTAAATGCTCTTGGCAGAACAAATAATTTGCAGAAAAATCATCGATATGCAATGTATCTTTATTACCTCTCAAGAGATCCTCTTCACATCATTAACATACGGTTACTTCTTGCCAGGTCGTTTTCTTTTGTGCCCGCATAAATTACAGGATTGCATTGCAATCAAGTTTTGAGTGTATCTGTTGTGTCTACCAACCTATACTCAAAATTTTAGTAAAAGTCTATCTGTTAATATTTTTTTTCCTGTGGATCAACCTTTCCCTTACAATACACCTGCTGTTTGTGATATTATAAAACCTGTTTTGAAAATTCTGTATGGTACACATATCTATATAATATATCCAGAAAGAAAATCATCAATTTATTGATTTCTGCGTTCTAATAATATATTGGCAACTCGCACTGAACTTTATAAAATAATTTTATTAAAAATATTTTGCCTTTTTTATCATTTTCCTGTCAAAAATTATATTTTCTATTGAAAATAGATATTCCATGAATTAAAAGTTTTCCAATGATATAAAAATATTCAAACTGTTTCTATATCTAAAAAAAGTGTCGACTATGTCTTTCTAGAAACTTAGGCTTATTTATACAGTAAAGACAATGCGATTCCAAAAACAGGGCTTGACAAGCAGTAGCTTATACTACACACGTTTTTAAAATAGAGTTCACCAGACCCAAGGCCACGTGCCGTTCTTGTTGTCATAAATTGACAAAAAATTAGCGTCGAGGTAAACCATCATTATCGGTAGAATTTTTTGCATTGTGTCGACAATTGACCCGTATTTAAAAGTGCATGATAAAGGAAAGAAAAATCAATTACATCTGGGAATTGTGAAACCTTACAACGAAGTTAAAACTGCAACAGTGTCAAGGTGGATTAAGAAAGTCCTAGACGCCTCTGGTGTGGATACTGATCAGGACACTCCGTCTGGCAACAGAGATACCATAAAGTTATTGAAAAACCTTGTAAAAAATAGTGTAGGACTTTAAGGCTTTGAACAAAGGTGGTCCGTAGGGCCGCTCTACGGCCTATGCAAAAGGTTTGACGTCATCCTTATATCGTTCAGAGATTTTGTGGAATAAAATTTATCATTACGTAACGCCGCGAATCGTCGCAGGGTAATTAGGATTTTATGAATAAAATTAAAGGACGATATAAAGATGACGTCAATCTTATTGTGTAGGCCGCAGAGCGGGAAAAGGACGAAACAATGAAAGAAGTAAATATAAAAAACAATGATTGAGAAACATGCCTGTAATCTAAATGATAGATGTTGCATTATCTAAAACAACCACGATTACCAAATCCATTGTTGAAGAAAAAAAATAATGTTCTATAATAGGTAGGACGTTATATTTTGTGTCGAAATGGGTATTGTAAGTAACTTGCAACTTAATTTTGACAAAGCGACGAAAATAATAGAGAAAAAAATTATCAGGAAGTATTTTTTCATATGTAAAACTTTAAGTACATAAGAATTCACTGAAGCAAGACACAGATAACAGCTATTGATATATAAATAGGTTTTCCTGTGTCAAACGCCGGGCGCAGCGCTTAAGTGCAATTAGATCATGCTGTAAATGTGGGTGTTACTAAATTAATTGTGAGGAAAAATTACTGTAAAAAATTATTAGAAATTAATTGGGTCCGTTGTTGAATATTGAATAGAATATATTTTCGCTTTTTAGCTGGAGGTAGCTCTAGCTAGTCAAAATCCGACTGGCGGTTTAATAAAAGTCAGATTTGTGAACATCACGCAAAAGAAACACAAAAATGGCTAGATTTAAAAGAACTGATTCCAAACTGAGTAAAAAGTCTTTCCAGGTACGACAGATACGGCTAGCGAATGATTTTCATGATGTATCTACGATCCAGGACATAAACTATGACAAAGGAAGGCGAAATTGTCTACTGTTGTCTGTTCTATTCCTGCTCTTTAAACGAAAGTAAGAAACTTTATGACAAATAGAGAAACGTATTTTACGCTTTATTTTGCTAATTTTATTTATTCTCTATCATCTACAAGTGTATTTCGCACCTGGTAAACAACTAGTCGATGATACTAATATCCAGAACTTTAAATTTGCTACGCTCCTTCCTTGAAACTTAATGTACTCGTCGCGAGAAAGATATACAATGTGCGGATTTGTTAACATTTGTAACACATCATGTCCTTCCCACAAGTAAACGTACTTTTGTTTAGAATACAAAAATTACAATAACATTTCTCCCTTAGTGTCAAGATATATTCCTACACCTAAAGCAACTATCTACATCAGTGTCATGCAATGTCAATATTGGTTTCAACACACCATCACATGCATGTTAAAAATAAATACATTTAATTTTGCGTGCATTCATACAATACATCGTAGTGTTTCTGAATAATTTGTTTCGCTATTCTACTATATTTATATATTTACGTTTATATTTACTAGAAAAAAACAAAAAAACAAAATTTTCGCATTTTTGAGATTGACCATATAGATTTTGCAGGTATTTATTTGGGAAGAGACTAAAATTTTAATTCTGTATAAGTTCGAATTTCTTATTTAAACTTTGAATACCGCTTTAAAGCTTTTTGATGCTTTATTAATATTTCAAGTAATACTTCACGCACGACCAGGTGAAAACAAAACAAAAACAAAAACGGACGCATATCGAGAATTTATTTTTGTGGTTAAAAGTTTTTATACGACTTTCAATAGTTTTTTGAGGAATTAATTCCGATGTTCTGTGGAATTTAATTTCCCAATTTTTTAAAAAACAACAAGAAATCTTGAAAATATTTTCTGAGAAAATTTGTGAGAAAATTTGTTAAATAACGAAAGTAACAATAATAATGTTTGGAAACGATAATTATTGTTCCCGCATAATATATAGCAGGCCTTGTTTGCTAAGACATAATAAACTAATATGAATATTGCATCGTTAAGATAATTTCCTATATTATAAACTTCACTACGTTTTGAAAATGTTTGAAGATACTTAATTTGAACTAATAAATAATGCGCAAATATACAACTGAACGACTAAAGTCAAAACCGGAACAACAACAGGTAAAGTGAGGTGCTCTGTTTTTTTGTTTGTAGAAATTTTGATATTGTTTCTTTGTTTAGCCAAGAACTAAAAAGGAAATAATGATGTTAATGAAATAAGATCATTTAAAGATCATTTAAATCGAGCAATGTCAAGACACTGTCGATTTGTACGAGTGATTCCTCAATCATGGTGACTACGTCCTCTTCTTTCCATCCTTCCCCATTCATCTTAGAAACTAACTTTTTATCGACGAAATGGAGTTTTGCGCGATCTTGATAGCCAGCAATGTTAAATTCCTGAATCAACAATTCTGTTTCATCCGATAACTTCGAGATCAAGTTATGGCGTGTGAGCTGTTTTTTCAGAGAATAGCCTTTAGGAAGTATTATTTTCTTAGGTTGTTGGAAAGTATATTCTTGAAGACACTTTTTTAAGTTGACGTCATGCTTTCGTACAAAACTTTCGTAGTCAGAATTAGCACCGGAGTGAATGGTTAAAAGTACCATGATTGCCTTTTTTTTTCTTGGATCCACAATGACGAACGAAGTGTATTGCTTATCTGGATAGAGAAAATATCCGTGGCCCACGTCAATGACATCGTAATCTTTGTCATCATCTGTAAATGTTCGATAAGATAGAGTATCTTTACCACCGTCTATGCTGATTTCAACGGCGAGCTGATTTTTTGTCTCTGGTGTTGTTTGATAGTTTCTTTTTATTTTCCCAGCGATACCCATGCTATCGTGCCAGCGTATTTTTTTGTTCGCAATTTCAGAGCGTTTGTACGATCCGGCTTCGATATCCCAGAACGGTTCACCCATTATGCGAGTAGACAATGAACATGTATCACCATCTACCATGGACTCTTTCGCTTTCTGAAGAGCTGTCAGGAGTTGCCCTTTTAAATAAGGAATATTTTCAAATCTGATTTCATTTTTCAATGTTGGGGTAGAGCTTTTAATTTTACATAATTTATTTTCCTTTTTCTCGAAAACGAGCTCATCTTCATCTTTCAGTCCCACAAAAAACATTTGTGACCTTTCTTTTATCGAATCTGATCTTTATGCGCTGCCATGTTTTCTTTTTCTCTTAGTGGAAAATTATTTATGGTAGAAAGTGCATTTTATCTCACAATCTCATGACATTTAGACACTCTATATCAGTTTTCAAAAAGTAGACTGAATTTTCAAGAAAAATAAAGTGGTTTCAGCAGCACCATTCTCTATGCATCCCCTATGCCCAACAGTAAGCAGGACTTGTAAATTAATTTTCGGTAAGAATTCACGAATTTTCCGATGCGAAAATGTTAAGAGTGATAAGTTGCACTTTCTGTCATCTAATGACGAACTAACAGATCATCTGAAAGCACACCACATCATCTCTTGACGCTATATGATAGTCCCCCATTTGAATAACAACATCAGATCAGCTTATTGTATTTTTACAATTAGGTATTTAATCTGAAACTATAGTTACTGTTAAACTTTGTATATATTAAGATTTTATATTACTGATTGCTTAAAAATGGGTGTGTGAACACCCGAAACGTTCGTAAACAATGTAGTTTTTCTTATCACTTTTATGACGATAATATTAAAGTTATTATTATTATTATATTATTTTGTACTTTAAAGCCTTTTCTGATAAGCTGTTCATGCCAACCAGATTTCGAGAAGTTGATATGACCGAATTAGGAGCATCAAATAAAGTGACGGAAATAACAGTTAAATTATATTTAAATACTACAAATACTTTGTGAGACAAACCTTGTCAATAGAAAGCTGATGTCAGCAGAGAATATACCCGAATAAAAAGTTCGAGAACAGAAAAATCGGCCACATAAAACTTTGGACAATTAAATTTTTGGCTACACATTTGTTCGAAAATATAAAAAAGTCTGAAATTTTTCGAAGTTAATAACTAATGGTTTGTTCCAAAATGTTTTAATATTGTAGAACATCAAAATCCTAAGAAAATTACCAGCCATCAGCTGGAGATGAAATACCAGACTTATACTCATTGACTTGATCATCCTGAGGCACGGCGTCCATGTTTCCTTTTATAACAATTTTTTTTATAAGAATGAAAAAAATCTTCAAAAATTTAAGAAGATTTTAAGAATCACCCTGAGGAGCAAAGTTTGTACTCAGAAGCTCTAATCTCATTAGAAGAGCAGGGGAAACAAGATAAACGGCAAGGCAACAGAGAAGGGGAACCAGTAAGACAGGGCAGAGGTAAGCAAGGCAAGGTGAGCAAAAATGCCAAAGCAAACTGCGTCCGGAATTAATTTGTACAAATTTCGAAACACATGGAACTTTAGATAAAAGAATAATCCATTATCAATGAAAGCCTTTTCAAATCTGATGATTGCTTTTTCAAATCATATTGAAATGTAATACAAGCTTCGAAAATTCGGAAAAACTTGAAACACGAAGTAAAAGTATGGAAATAAATAAACAAAAGCTCTGGCCTTCAGTGTCATCGTAGCATTCCACATGATGTTTCAAAAAGAGTTATTTTTGACGAATTGGATGCGCCATTTCATTTGTAGGTATCAGAGAAAAATAATTAATAGCTTTTAGTTATAATAAGTTTTAAAGAAAGTAGAAAAGTAAATATATATATACGGAAAGAAATTGGTAAGTTAAAATATATTCCAAAAGACTTTCTTACAGAAAAATATCTTTAAAAGTTTAAAACACGCATCGCTATGAAATCGCAATGTTGGATTTTAAAATACATCGGCAAACGAAAAATCGCATCGTGTGTTCCACCACGCCAACCTCGTACGAAAGGTTTTTTTGCCTTTTTGACGCCAAAGCCCTAGCGGCTTTGGCATAGCAACAAACCCTGGAGACGAGGATGTGTCCCCCAGGGTTGCATGGGCCAAAAAAGTTCAAGTATATTAGGGTTAAACCAATACACTTCTTCGTAAACGGTTGAGTTCATTAGACTGTGTATTGACCGGCTATCTTAAACATAGGTTGTTTATCAATCAAGAATATTCAGACAATTTGTACAAAATAGTAGCTCGTCTTTATCCCGAACTTGCAAGCTACCGTAAATTTGTTCAACAGCAGAAAGTTCTATAGACAAATAGTTTAAAAAGAGACTAGTGGTGAAACATTACTTTCATTAGTTCGTTCTTTGTCACTTGACGCTGTCCTGCTTGAAAGCGAATAAGATAAAATTAATATCATCGTTGAAGGTAATTTCCAAGAAAATATTATGCAATTAAATTGTTTTTTTAATTATACGTAATAAAAATAAAATAATGTGCATTGAAAATGTACAACTGAACAAGTATTTGTATCTCTATAATAATAGCCGTATTCCGTCTGTCTGTCTCTGCGCAACATGGCGGAGCAAGTAGCGGGACATACGGAAAATCCCCGCGGCCCTGCACCTTTATTTCGAATCCCTGGCAGACCCCGTTTTTTTTACCGGCCTTGCTTGCCGCTCACGCGTAATAAACCAATCACGAGGCTCCAATTTCACTAATGACCAATCCAAGTGCTTCGCGGCCTCAACATGCCGACGGGAGGAAACATGCTACCCCTACGAAGGCCATTTTGGTTTGGAAGTGATGGTGTGAACTTTGTAGGTTTCCTTTCAATCCTTCTTATTTCTTCTGAGTACTTTTTATCCTATAGGATTATTTAGTTTGTTTCACATGTTAAGGTGAATATTTCATCACGTTTTCTAGCTACGTATAAATCTTAAACAAACCAATTTTAAGTTTTTGGCTAGCTACAAAACGTACATTTTGAGGCAGCTAGCTATAGCTATCTTTATTTATTCCTATTCTTTTAAAGTTTTTATTCAGTTTGGTATATTGTTCTATATTTTTATGTTGAAGTTGGGTCTACCTAGCTAGCTCCTTTTAGCTCTACCTCTGGCTAAAAAGTGAAAGTAGCTAAATGCAGTTTGGCTGAAACACAATTCTTAATTCTTATGCTAAATGCAGTTAGGCAGCTACCAATTTTATTACTGCTATGAAAGCTTATGCTGAAAAATAAAATTGCTGAGTATATATTTTTTTAACTGAACTTGATAACGACAGGCGGTTTCCTGATTTTTTTAAACTGAAGTCGCGATAAAGTTTTTTTAAAAATGGTGTTATTGCCTATAACTCATGTGCGACACAGTCTAGCTGTACTAAGCGCTTAGTCCGGTGGTAACAACAGGCTGTTTCCTGTGTTTCTGTTTAACCGAAGTTGTGATAACGTTTTTTACAGAAAAAAAGTACACACTGTTTACCTATACTAAAGCGCTCAGCTTAACATTTTTTTGAACTTTTCCCGGGAACATTCCCTGAAAAATAAAGAAGGTTGGCCAGCTGCTTTCGCTATGACGGGGTAACCATTGAATTGTAATCTGTGTTTTTATTTTACCTAAGTTGTCGAAAGTTATTTTTTGAATAGTATATTACACCGGAAACACCATAAAGTTGTGTGCACTTCACTTGATTTTCTACACACTATATGGCTGTACTGAAGCGCTTTCTGAATGTGTGGCACAGTTGACGGTTCTTATTAATCACTCAATCTGGTGTTTAACGCTGGGTAACACAGCTACTTGTGGCTTAACCCGGCGTTTCAACAGAGTGTATCCTGTGTTTTGTAAACCAAAGCTTCAAAGTTTTTTTTGAATATAAAGGGTCTTAAGCCTAAACGCATGTGTCGCACGATTTACCTGTACTAAGTGCTCAGTCCAGTGTCACAATTAATTTGTTAACCTTAACTGAAACTTATTTCGCAAAATAAAATAAAAATTGACCAATTGTTTTTCCTATGACGGGGGTAACAAATGGTTGTAAATTGTGTTTTTATTTTGCAGTAGAGTTATATTTTCAAAAATACACTACAGCCGAAACACTATAGTGTTGTGTGCGCTTTACTCGATTAACGACATACTGCATACCTGTACTAAAGCGCTCCACCTGACAGTGTGGTACAGTTTACGGCTCTTATTAAGCGCTCCACATAGTGTTCAATGGTGGGTCACACCTTGACTTGTGGCTTACCCCGGCGTTTCGACGCCGGGTTTCCCGGTTAGTATTATTTATATTACTAGTCGATAAGGCCCGTGGAGAAATCCACTTAGGCAGAAGGACCAATGGGAAAATAGGTTGTTTTAGATTTTTGCTGATGTCAGTAGTGCATATGCAAAAAAAATTTGACGAAATTCAGTTTATCCGTTTGCGTCTATTGTGTAGAGCTTAAATTGCTGATCAAGAAAATGTATATGATGAGCGGTTAATGAGATATAAGGGTTTAAAAATTTTGCTGACGTCAGCAATGACCTGTCAAAAGTACCAAATTTTTTTTGTTAGAAATTTGTATACCTGTTGCCTTCATCGTATAGATCTTGAAACGCTGATCAAGAAAAATGTATAGGATCGTGTACTTTTGACGGTTGCAGAGATATTAAGGTTTGAATGTTTTTTGATGACGTCATCAACCGTCCATTCCGAAACGGATTTGGGGACCCAGGTTTGGGAAAATTACCCAAATTGGTCCTAGGTGGTCCCTAGTTACCCACGCGGTGAAAAATCATTGACGTCACCACCTCGTTTCCAAGTTATTTGGCCTCTAAGTTTTAGGTGCACTGTAATGGCTTCATTTATTTAATATAAAATATTGACGTTAAAGTAGTGTTATTGAAGTCGCGCCGTAACGTCAGAAAATTTAACATTTGAGACATGCATTTTTCGGTAACATCAAAGGAAAATGAACACATCCACTTTGCCTGTTACGGACAGACACAGTCTCTGTATTATTATAAGAGATTTATTCTACATCATACGACACTTCTTTATTAGTGTACACATCCTCGTCCCCAGGGTTTGTTGCCTATGTCAAAGCCGCTACGCTTACTTGATGGCCACGGCCTCGATGTCAAAAAGGCAAAGCCCCTGGGGTCGAAGTTGTTAGATTACAATAAAAACACTTCAGAAAGTATGTAAGGTTCATTTGGGATGGTAATCTTTACTAATTCTTTAGCCTATGTTTTGGTCTTGGTGGAGCACCGTTGATTTCCACAAAATTACTGAAAATGCCAATCTTAGTGCTGAGACGAATAAATGTACGGTTGATAATTATTTCTTGACGATATACTTTTGATGACACAAAATTAAAATAATTCAAACAGGACAGGGACAATCTGATATATCTACTCCAGAATTTAGGATTTATTTTATATCAGAAAAAATCCTTTTCTAACCTGTTCAGACAATAGAATTTCTAAGAGTAATAGTAGACTTTATATCAAAATTCCATGGAAGATTCACAGCGGTATATTCAAAACCTTTCTGCTCAAAATGGAAGACCATTAAAAGTAAAGTAACAGGGAACCTAGTGACAATTCATACGGATGCCAGCCAAACTGTCTAGGTACCAGAGTGCAGCCAGAACATAACAATCTCTAGGAATTAAAAGCGGCATACCTTGCAATATTACGCTGCACCGAGAAAAAAACGTCATTTTTCCTTCATCTTGAAATGGACAACGTGACAGCCTTGAGTTACCTGGTGAAGCACTCACAATGAAAATTTAGGATTATTTGTTGTCACAAGGGATCACAATTGCTGCAGAATATCACCCGAGGAAATTGAATGTAACAGCAGATTAGGAATCGTGAAACATGCTACACAGGAGCCATTGGCAGTTGCACCAAAAAAGTGGACCTGCTTTGCGTCAAGGTTAAATCACCACGTAACCAAGTACATTTTCTGGCAACCAGATCCGGGCAACATAGCAACCAGTTCTCTACTTCAGCAATATGAAAGAATAAAAGGTTATGCTTTTCCTCCATTTTGTCTGATAACGCAAGCAATGAATAAGGTTCAGATGGAAAAGGTAGCGATAATTCTAATAACACCGGCATGGCATACTTAACCATGGTATGCAACTCTTCTGCCAATGTTAATAAGCAATCCAATGTTACTACCACATCTTCCAAACATTGTTCTGAAGCCAGGCAGGGAAAGACATTCATTAGCAATTCAGAGCCAACTAAGATTAGTGGCCTGGAAACTTTCAGGAAATCGCTTGAAGCAGAAGGAATTTCTTCAGAGACTGTCAGCTTATCTCATGCTCTAGAAGAACGGGATCTTTGTCAAATTAAGACTCGGCCTTGAGAGAGTGGTTTAGCTGGTGTAGTGGGCGAAAAATTGATCCAGTTAGATGCCCTGTGAATAATGTTCTTGCATGTCTTAACCATCATTCTAGTGAAGGAATGGGTTACTTGAGAATTTCTTTAAGTAGATCAGCAATATCAGCATACGACGAATCAGTACGGAATAAACCTATGGGAAAGCACCAACGGGTGTGTGCTTTAGTAAAAGGAGTTTTTAATCTAAGACCTTAAAATGCTCAAAAACCCTTTGTTTGGAACATACAAGATGTTTTAAATTATATTTCTACTTTGTCATCTAATGAACATATGTCCTTAACAACTTTGACACACAAGTTGACTATTCTTTTAGTATTAACAGCTGCTTCTCGTGCACATGAAATTTGTTTCTTGAGTTTCCAATACATATGTAAGACAACCGTTAGTTATATTTTTACTTTTTATAAATTGACAAAAATTGGCGTCAGGGTATACCTTCATTATCAGTAGAGTTTTTCAGAATTGACCAGTATTTAAAAGTAACTAGAGATTTGCGTGACAAAAGAAAGAAAACTCAATTACTTCTGGGAACTGTGTAACCCCACAACGAACTTTAACAGTGTCAGGGTGGATAAAAAAAGGTCTAGACGCCTACACGTTAAATACCGTGGTCACTGATCAGGACACTCCGTCTGGCAACAGAAATACCATTAAGTTATTGAAAAAACCTTGCAAAAAATAAAAAGATAGTGTAGGGTTTTGAGGATTCGAACAAGCTACCTTTTTCTTAGGTCTTTCTTGTTTATTCGTCTTTGCTTTGCTTGGAAATTAAGAAGATAAAAACCAATAAAATTAGTTTTTCAAAGAGTAAACACCTCGGTTACGTGAAAAAACAAATAGATACAGATGTAAAAGCAACTATGAATGTTATATAATATTTCAGACACACAGCGACACGATGAAGAAAAGCTGTGGCTCAGAAATATTTGTTTTAAATTTTACTGCTTTGTTAAAAGAATACAGTTGTTAAAATATTGACTTTCAGTGTTTAGTAATATTTGTCACTCGCAAACAAATGCTTACAATAATACGGTATTGTAGAACAACAACTAACGTGCTAAAACTACTGCAGAGCTTTTAACTCTATAGCCCTAGAGGGAGGTTAAAAAGTCTCTTCTCCAAAAGAGACGAAGGAGACATCATATTGCTACAAATCTTGCCATAAATGTTTGTTAGCACATTGGAGGGCATTTTTATGGTATGACGTCATCATATAATTCCGGACCTGAAAACAGGGTGAACATAAACTTTGAAAAAAGAGAAATTTTCAAAACGTTTTGATGTGTATAAATTTTTAGTCACATATGTTAGTTACAAATGCTAGCAACCCGACGAAGTTTCATCACATTTCACTCAAAATATAAATCTATGTATAATGATGTAACAATTCTCTTCTTTATGTAAGAATTAGACCCTGGGGACGTCTATCGATGGGCCTATTCTCCCATAGCTAGTTTGGCATAAATTATGTCTTCTCTCATAGCGAAAGGCAAAAATACCTGAGGACGAGGGTGTCGCAATAACTGACACAAATTGTCAAAGAGAAATTCATTAAAAATAACGTGTTTTTTTTTGCAGCAAGTTAACCCGTCCGTAGAAGAAAGCAAGGAAATCATTTCGACGTGCCGAGTTGATAACACAAAATCCGATAAAATAACCACTATAGTAAATTCGTTTAAATATTTAAAAAATATATATATATTTTTACCTTCTTTTAATTCTTTCTTTCTGTACTCGACTTCGCTTTTAATAGATAGACATGAGGTAAGAAGAAGTGGCAGCTTATATGCTAAAAAATGAACGGAAGTAATTTTCCGAAAAATCTTTCTAGAAATAACAAACACCTGCGTGGCTTTACATAATAATAAAAAAAACGTAAGCGTTAAAGAATTTTCATTTTATACTGTACAAAGCTTTCAAGAAATTGTTTGAGGGAGTTCCCAGAATAAAAAACATCTGACTGTTGCAAGTTTATTAAAAAAATACACAACCTCGATCCCAATTTTTTATCAGTCATTTGCACAAACTTAGTTCCTTGTAAACCGTTTTTATTAATTTATTGTCTACTAATTTTTGGAAAGTTACTGCAAAAAAAATCATGCAAATGAACTTAACAAATTCTCCTCTTACATAACTATTTCAACTACAATCGGAACTGAAAATATCTAACGCTTGTATCCTCTTATTCTCGAGAAATTTTGAGTTTTATAGACTAAAAAAGGAATAACAAAAATTAGTGAAGAACGCCTTGTCGTTTAAAATTAAAGAAAATCTGCAAACAATATTAGTCATTATATGTTGATTATTCTTACCGACTTGTTTATCAGAAAACAAAAAAAGATCTGGGCACCAACTTATTTTTCGTTGTTTTATCGTCTTTGGGTTTATGTGTGGAAATTATAAAGGTCGTGGCAATTGCTCAAGAATTTTATCTTGGCAACACGAAAACGGACAGTCTTGTCACCAGAACTCTTTGAGATGAAATCTCAAAGAAATCTGGGTACGGGAATGGCGTACAGAGTATATACTTGGTGTAAGAACAGATATACAATCAGGAAAAAGCTAAAAAGTAGTAGGTACATCTTAAAAAGAAATTATTCCGAAATTTTGTGAGCATTAATCAATTTCGCGAAATGTCGTGTGGACTAATGTAAATCACCATTTGTTTTATAATGTAGCTGTTTTTTTAGAGACTGAAAACAATGGCTTCTTCATAGATTCGGCGTAACGGCTAATAAAATATAATTATTTGAAACCTACACTAACTCTTACCCTGCTGGTTACCTGGTTATTTTGATCGAAACTTTATAGAATGTAAATAGAAAGTGCGAAGATTAAGAGTGGAACACTCCAAGAAATTTTCCCATAGCATCATTTCGCAAACAAACTTTTCAAATCTTCTTTTCTGTCTTATGGATCTTGGGGCTGGATGACCTTCGATGTGTGATAATATTTAAGTAACTAAACGCAAATCGTGTACAAATGGTGTACAAATGGTGTGCAGCGATTGATTTTCTGGACATTTTACAACAAGATCAATCACAACATAAAAACGTTTTCCCTATTAATCGGGAATAAACCAACGACCATTACTTAAACAAAAATCTAACATCTTGTTTCATTCATATAACAAATGGAATTTACTCGAATTTGAATAATTTATGATTGACATCTAAGAAGAAACCATTGTTTTCAGTCTCTATAATAAGTGCTGCATTATAAATGAAATGGGGATTTACATTTTTCAACACAACATTTTGCGAAATTGATTAATGCTCACAAAATTTCAAAATATTTTTTTTTAAGATGTAGCTACTACTTTTTAGCTTTTTTCTGAGTGCATATCTGTTCTTACACCGTGGATACACTCTGTACGCCATTCCCGTACCCATATCACTTTGAGAGTTATTCCTAAAAAGTTCTGGTTACGAGACTGTGTGTTGGCGTTTGCCACAATAACATTCTTGAGCAATTGACACGACCTTTATAATTTCTACAGATAAACCCAAAGACGATAAAACAACGAAAGATTAAGTCAGTGCCAATATTTTTCTTCTTTTTTTCTGATAAACAAGTCGGTAAGAATAATCAACATATAATGACTAATATTGTTTGCAGATTTTCATTAATTTTAAACGACAAGGCGTTCTTCACTAATTTTTGTTATTCCTTTTTTAGTCTATAAAACTCAAAATTTCTCGAAAATAAGAGGATACAAGCTTTGAATATTTTCAGTTTCGATTGTAGTTGAAATAGTTATGTAAGAGGAGAATTTGTTAAATTTATTTGCATGACTGCATTTGGCAATAACTTTCCCAAAATTAGTGGACAATAAATAAATAAAACGGTTACAAGGAACTAAGTTTTGTGCAGATGACTGGAAAATATTTAGGATGGAGGTTGGTGTATTTTATAAATAAACTTAAAACATTCACATGTTTTTTATTCTAAGAACTTTAAACAATTTCTAGGAAATGTTTAGTACAGTATGAAATGAAAATCCTTTAACGCTTACGTTTTTTTATTATTATGTAAAGCCACGCAGGTGCTTGTTATTTCTAAAAAGATCTTATAACCAATTCATATGTCGGCTTGTTTTTTGGAATTCCCTCCGTTTATTTTTTAGCATATAAGCTGCCACTATTTTTTATCTGATGTCTTTCTATTAAAAGCGAAGTCGAATACAGAGAGAAAGAATTAAAAGAAGGTAAAAATATATGTATTTTAAATATTTAAACGAATTTACTATAGTGGTTATTTTGTCGGATTTTGTGTTATCAACTCGGCTCGTCAAAGTGATTTTCTTTGATTTCTTCTACGGAAAGGTTAAATGACTGAAAAAAAAAAACGTTATTTTTAATGACTTTTTCTTTGACATCCTCGTTCTTAGGTATTTTTGCTTTTTCGCTATGAGAGAATACATAATTCATGCCAAACTAGCTATCGGAAAAGCTAGTTTGGCATGAATTAGCCCATCGATAGACGCATCCTTGTCCCAAGTATTTAATTGTCACATAAAACAGAGAATTGTTAAATCATGACACATAGATTTATATTTTGGGTGAAATGTGATAAAAACTTCGAAACTAACATATGTGACTAAAAATTTATACACATTAAAAACGTTTGAAAAATTTCTCTTTTTCCACAGTTTATGTTCACCCTGTTTTCAAGTCCGGAATTATACGATGACGTTATACAGTCAAAGTATTTTTTATCCTAGTTGCCCTCCAATGTACTAACAAACATTTATGGCAAGTTTTGTAGCAATATGATGTCTCCTTCGTCTCTTTTGAAGAAGAGGTTCTTTTAGCCCCACGTCCAAGGCTATAGAGTTAAAAACTCTGCAGTAGTTCTAACACGATAATTGTTATTCTGCAATACCGTATTATTAAGCATTTGTTTGTGAGTGACAAATATTACTAAACACTGAAAGTCATAATATTTTATCAACTGTATTCTTTTAACAAAGCAGTAAAATTTAAAAAAATATGTTTGAGTAACAGCTTTTCTGCATCGTGTCCGAAATATTATATAACATTCATAGTTGGTTTTAAATCTGTATCTATTGGTTTTTTACGTAAGGTGCTTACCCTTTAAAAAGCTACTTTTATTGGTTAGTTTGGTTAATTTTTCCCTTGGGAAATTCCCCGCGTCCATTTTTAATGATATATTCTTCATTTTTTTTTTATCTTTTTTCATCTTTAAGCAAAGCAAAGACGAATGAACAAGTAAGATTGAAGAGAAGGTAACTTGTGTTTTTTACTTGCTCGTTTTTTAATGCTTTTTCAGAAGCAGGATCCAACAGTGTTACCCAATATCTGGAGATTATTGATATCTCGAACAAATTTTTCTGTTCTTTGGCTATTTTTGTTGGCGCAGGAAAGGTAAAAAAAATCTCGGACAAGGTTGGTGGAGCGTTAACTACTTTACACTTTTTTTTTTTAATAAAAAGTTATTGATTTAATTCCAGGTTAACAAAATGGGCCCTTTTATTAAAGAATTTTTCATAAAAAATTCACAATTTGTTTTGTAGTAGCTTAAGTTTTTTAATTTTAATAGCAAAAAGCATATCGTTAATATTCAGCACCTAGATTTTCATGTATTTGACAAATTTCATAGTTGTTACCAGCTCAAATAAAATTATGATGCAACCTATCATTTTTTGGTGTGTAAATAGTTTTTTTGGAAAAAACTGTGACAGACAATCAACTACAGCAGTAATAAATTTAATTCTTTAAAAACACTTTTTACCCATAAAACATAATTTTAACTTTTTTATTTGAGTTTTAGGACATCTGGTAATTTCTGTAATTGTAAAGAAGAGTTAAAACAAGTTTTATACGAATATATACGAAATTATACGAAATTGCAGCAAGGCAGTCGCCGCCCAAGGGCGTAGCTACATAATAACTCCGTTAGGTCAATTTTTACCTCAAAATTTCTAAAATACATTAAATTTGATGAGATTATTAAAGGCATTAATAAATGATAAGATCACTATATTACACGCTTAAGTTTAAAGCGTAATTATGTATGACCGGCTGACTAATGAAAAAGATATTTAGAAAAAAAATTGCAAGAAAAGAACTATTATTCAATGTTGATCGTTTCTTTAACATCGGCAAAAGAAGAAAATTTCTTTGAATTTAACTACACTTTTAAGAAATTCATTATTACAAGACAAAGATTCTCAGAAATATGTTTAATTGATGATAACTCCGAGAATACTTAACTATAATACAACTTTTACATGTTTAGGAAACAAAGGTCTCACTGAGCCATTTTGGATCTTCTTAAAAAATTTCAATATTCTTTTGAGTTTTCCAACATTATGGTAAAGATATGCACCTGTAAAATGTTATTTGCAGTGCAATTGCATAAAAATGGACATACAAGTTTTAAAGAATTTCTATAACGATTGTCAAATCAATAGCCAAAAATAAAAGCTATTACAAGTTGATTTTTACAGGGTCATGCAAAAATAAACATATAAAAAAACACGTTAAAACTTAGTTATTTACATGGCAAAGTGCTTTCCTGAAATGTTTGAAAAATTTTCATGTCTCAGTAAGCAAGCATGTGAGTGTTTTTCTGTATGTGACAACTCACATACGGGATACTTAAAAGTGCTGTTGGGAAGTAGTAGTTGGAATAAAAACAATATTACGAAGTGCAAAGCATGGTATATAATATCATTTTATTAGTATTATAATATTCATTTGAAAATGACTGAAATATTATGCACACCTGGTTTGAGACATAGTTCATAGATTGATCCTATAAATTTTTATCGAGGAATGCTTACAATCAAATGAGAAAACATATGAAAATTATTGACAAGCAACGCAGGTATCAAAGTTTTAATGAAAACTAAAAATAAAAAGGGCGTATATGAGGTTTACCTAAAAAAAATAACGGCCATGGGCGTCAAAGGGCGGTAAAAGCCAAGGGCGCAAGTTACTTGAACAACTTTAGACATATAAACCTAAATGTTAACATTTTAAGTCCATTATAATATCCATATACCAAAATGCTAAAAATAATTGGAACAGTGTCTTTCAAAACGGGCGTGCTGTAAATTTTTGGAATTTTTTTTCTCCATAATTCTGATCCAAAATGATAAAAAGTAAGTTACTAGGAGTTTTAGGGTGATACCATTTGTATGCCAGGTGGGGCATTTTTCTTCATTTTGCGCCCAAAACAACTGGAGAGTTTTTCATTGGAGGCGCTGTGATGGATTCAGGAAATTAAATGGATTCAGCCTTGAAACTTTACTATTTTAAGCGTCTACACACTTGGCCTAGTTTACTAAGCTGTCTTCGAGGATATCAAAATTCAGTTTTTCTCATACGAAAGCTTAGACGCAAACGAATATGTCGGAGCAAATCCTTTGGTAACACCAATAAACACAAAATAACTTCTTGGAGCAAACGCCGAATCAAAATCATCCATTATTAAGTATAAAGCCAGCGTGTTCACATCTTACCCTTCTAAATAATAGGGGAATCAATCATGTTTGTTTGGATCAGTAAGACCATTCTCGCTTAAGACAATAAAGAAGAACGGATTTGCCGATAATGATCACGAGCAAAGCAAAAAACAATAGAAGTATTCAATCAAAAAGCGCGGTCAGTCTTCCGATTGCAGAAAATTTGTTTGCGATTCAGCGTAATTTTTCACACCTTAAAGCTTACCTCCCACTTCAAAAAAAGTTTATCTTATCCTGTTTATACTATGTTGAGTATTACTAATTTAACATTTTTTAAGTAAAATTCGAAATAAATATGAAGCCACGTTTTCTGGTTTTTACAACATGTTTTCTCGTGAAAAGCCGCCATTTTGTGGTAATTTTTTTTGGATTAAACCCAGTGTGACGTCATCTTCCGGATGGCAAAAAACAGGCCCTTTGAACATGTTACCGCAAAACAAACTTTGAAGAAAAGAGTAAATTATTACTACTAAGTTTAATTTTGTGAATAGTTATAAAATGTCTACTTGCACTAAAATAAAAGTAGTGCTAGAAAGCATTCTTTTTTTCAGCCTTTCAACAGCTAAAAAACAAGAAACGAGATTCGTGGACCATCCTCATCCCCAGGATTTGTTGCCTGATGTGAAAGCGTCCTCGATGTCAAAAAAGCAAGGACCCGATGAGGTGGTGCATGGACTCTTTAGCATGAACACTTTTCACCAGATGTTTTGATCAATGCGTCAGAAAGCCTGTGGCAATTTTTAATCTCAGTCCACCGAGTCCTTGCGTTTGAGCATAGGTCCTGCGCAAATTTCAGTGCGCGCTCTTCTTTTAGGTTGAACATAGGGCTTCTCCATTATATATTGGGTACGATTTTTGCTCTGCGCGTTATTCTTTGCTTGGCTGAACCTCTGCGCGTTTGCGTGAATTTCTACCTCGATCACAGAGCATGTAAATACTTTTAATATAAAGGATAAAGCGCGTACTTGTCGTTGTTTCCTTTTTTTTTTCTTTTTATATTACTTTATTTTTACCTGTTTTTCGTGTCACGTACACGTTTTATCCTCCCCATGGGCCCCTGGGACAAAGTTGCGTGAATCAAGGTGCTGGGCCAAACCCTACAAATTCTAAAACTTTGACTAGTACGTGTTTTAGCTTGCGCCCGTCCTTTGTGTGTTTACTCACGTGGTCGTGATGATCAACGCTGACGATAGTCTAGCGACAAGGGAAGTTCTTTACTGGCTTTCTGAATCAAAAACGCTTGCCGAGTAAAACTGTAAACAACAAAAACTTGTGGGCATTGTTGTACGTCTTCTACACTTTCTACATTTTTATGTGAGAGAAGTGGCAAAACAAGTTACTGCTCATCTTCAGCACCTGTTAAAAAATTACCTTTAGTATCTGAAACAAAACAATTGCATGGTATATATAAAATTATTTTGTACATATAAAATCCTGGGCCGTGACTAAGTCAGCGAAATTATCACCTGGGAGTTGAGGTCACAAGCCCTCCCGCGAAGGAGTTTATTTACATTCGGAAAACAAGATGGCGACTGAGACAAAGCATTTTCCCAGCTAATATTTTGCAACTTTAACGTCAAATATGTTGCAAGCAAATCAAAACAAGTATAAAATAACATTATTTTCGTAATTAGTACAATAGTTAGAGTTGATTTTTGATTACTTTTTTAAGTGGGAGGTAAGCTTAATTATTTCTTAGTGGTAAAAAAAGTTATGCTGGGTCTCCTGACTACTACTCAGGCCTAGATTAGACGCCTCATTTTTGCCGTGCGAAACTTAATTAAAATAGCGTAAAAAAATCTATGTCTCTTTAGTTCGACAAAAAGACGACGTCTAATTCAACGTAAATAATTAGGTCGACGTTATTCAAAAAGTACAGCAGAATTTGCCGATTCAATCGGCACGGGATTAGACTATAAACGGCCTAATTAATGTACAAATTATTAGCGTTATTCGACACGTTTTTTATGCTCTAAATTTGAATAAACGGAAAAAATAACCAACTTTGTGAAGGCTTGAAAAACTTTCAGATATAATAAAAAAACGTCTTAAATGATAAACTCGGGAAAGGTGGGGTAAAAGAATATAAATTAAATTGAAAAAAGAATGGAAACATTTGCATGCAGTAAGCTTTTTCAAAGAATTGTGAGAAAGGTGTTTTGCATTTTTGGATTTTGTTTTTTGCACTTGCATCTGTGTGAAATGTTTTTTTTTGCATTTTTTTCTTTATCGAAAGGTCTAAATAGTTTTGGAAAATCCAATTCTTATCCTGAATCAGTCTCGTCATTAGAAGCCATACTCACCTTGGATTGCGGGCACAAAACACATTTCATACTTTTTTATACAAACCTGAAAATTCTAAATTCTTGAGCATTTTTGCAGTATACAAAATTTTACGATAAAGTTTCGTAGAATTGCAACAATTGATTATCAGCCTTTGTTGATTTCCGACTGTACCAAAAATCAGCCACTGCAAGAATCTTTCTACGTTTTATATCTTTTTCTACAGCCTGGGCAGTTCAAAAATCACTAAACTAAAACACTAGACTAAAATGACACGAGTTCTTGACATTCTCCTAAGTTGTCAGAAAGCTCACAAGTTGTCAAAAAGCTCACAAGTTGTCAGAAACTCACAAGTTGTCAGAAAGCTCACAAGTTGTCAAAAAACTCACAAGTTGTCAAAAAACTCACAAGTCCGCTACTTTGAAGGTAGTAACCTTCGCGAGTTAAGAAAATCGCGAAATCAAGGGGAAATAACTTTCTTAAATGATCCGTTTTAAAAATTTCGCGAATGATTATTCCTAGCAAATATTGCGGGAATTAAGAGTGCAGTGACCCTTTATTAGCTGTCTAACCAGTGATTTACATAAATAAATTTTCTTTTTAGTTAAGGGTTGAAACCCCATAAGAATTTTTTTTTTTACAATATTCAAAACATTTTAACTTCAAGCAAATAATTTTTACAAAAACAATACTGATTTGAAAGCAAATAAAAAATAAAAAAATTTCAAAAAAATAATACACCATTAAATGAAACGACGACATGGATCAGTCACATGACAAAACTACTATTTTTTTAAGTTCAAATCCTTCATATTGGGTTCATGCAAAGAAGTAGCAATAACTCTAGCAATAACAGGTGCTATAAGGGGGACATCAAGGGAGAAAATTTACCAAGAACTAGGTCTAGAAAGTCTCCGTGATAGGCGATGGTATCGTAGGTTATGCTTATTTTATAAAATTGCAAGTGGAGATGCTCCTCAGTATCTCATTGATATTTTGCCTGGTTATGTGTGCGTAGTGTTTTTCGTAGAAATTTATTTAATCGCATCCCATCACGGAGTAACTACTTTGCAAATTCTTTTTTCCCGTACTCGATAAATGAATGGAACAAACTCGATGTAGCAATCAGGGAATTAGATTCTTTGCCCTTGTTTAAAAAATCCATTCTCAAGTTTATTCGCCCTAAACCTTCTCCTATTTATAATATAATGGACTCTCTTGGTTTGAAATTGTTAACACGTTTAAGAGTTAGTATGAGTCACCTAAAGGACCATAAGCATCGGCATAACTTCGCTGATACGCTTGTTCCTTTATGTAATTGTGGACTTTTAGAATCAGAAACCACGTCTCACTTCCTCTTGCGCTGTAGTTTTTATGGTAACCAAAGAAAACTCCTTCTTGATAATATTATAGAAATAATTGGTGATATTTCGAATTTTTCTGATGAAAACCTAGTGCGAGTACTTCTTTATGGCCAAGAAAACACTAATATGGTCGAAAACGTATCTATACTGAATAACACAATTGTGTTTCTTAAATCGTCAGGAAGATTTGAGGGACCTCTTTTTTGAGTTAACAGTCCTTTTCAAACCCTTCTCTTAAACATTTTTCTTGCCCATTTCTTAAAGCGTTAATAAATATTGTATATCACTTATATTTTATTTTTGTTTATTTTGGTAGTTAGGTTTGTCTAACACCTATTTAAATGTCGTACTTTTAGTATTTTTTCATTTTTTTTGTATCTGTCTTGTAATTTTTTCTAAATCATTATATAAAAAAAAATAAAAAAAATAAAAAATGCAAAGATTTATGCAACAATTACTTAGGGAGCCTAAGATGGGGAGCATTGATTCCTCTCCCCCTCCCTAAATAGCTAATAGGGTTAAAGGGAAATTGTTGAAACTGAACTTTGTACAACCTGAAAATGTATTTGATGTGTTTTCTCAAAATAATTTCTGTAGCTTTTCTTAACGTTTTAAACGTTTTCTTAAAATTTTGACACTCAAAAAGGATTATGTTGTTTTTTCGCTGTTACTGATAATAGGTCATCGTAGAAAGATTTTTTTTAAAAAAGGCACTGCAAAACAACGCTATTATATTAATTTAACAATTGACAATTATATCAATTTACCGGCAGCTTTGTTAACAAATTCAGTAAAATAAGTCAGAAAATCTTAGTATTAAAGTGAATTGAATTCAATATCAGTCCGTTACACTAATTTTACTTTAAAAGAATAAAAGACATTCATCCTTTAATTTAGAGCCCCAAATGGATAGTGTGATGGAGTCCTATTTAAAACGTTTTTCCTCAACACTTCATCCTTCTGAAGAAGTAATAAAGCATGGAAAAGAGGTAATGAATAAATTGTTCCGAGCTCTGCAAACCTCAGAAAAGTTTAATATTGATCGATGTGAACTGGTTGGAGGTGCAGAAAAGAAATCATCAATTTATCTTAAAGTTGATTTTGATTGTGTTGTTATTGTCAACGACATAAATCCATCTCAATTTGAGAAAGTTTTGGATAATTTTGAAGATATTTTACTTTCAAAGTTTGATATTAAAGAATCTGAAATAAAAAAAACGCCAAGAAGAAAGCCAAAGACGCTTCAATTTACATTGGATGATGTGGATTTTGATGTGGTATTGGCTATTGCACCCGGAGTAAGAAAAGAAGGAGATGCAAAGATGTTGCTTAATAGAGCAAAACAAACAGAAAGAAATCAGGATTTTGAAGAAGCCGAAAAGTTAATGAAAATGCAAAATGACCTATCAGAAATGGCAGTTCAATTTGTAAAAAAGCAAACCTCTTTTGTTCATGAATTTATTCGATTATGCAAATACTGGAAAAACACCTTGTTTTTTGAGCTGGTTTCCAACAGTGCATATATCTATGGCTGTTCGTCAATCATTGAATTATTTGCAATTGATGCTGGTTTGAAACATCATGGAAACTTTTCCCGTTCCTTTAAAACGTTTTTAGAAACTGTAAAAAACATCAAAACTTGTGGAATTACTTTTGAAGAAACCTATTACAGAGCTGACCAGATACCAAAATCGGTCAAAACACGACCATATTTGATTGATCCTGCGAATCCTTATCATAACTACCTCGAAGATGTGCAAGAGATTCATTTGCAAGAATTTTCACGCTTTGCATCTGTTACGTTACAACGACTACTGGGAGGTGACATTTTCTTACTATTTGAACCGCAACCAAATTGGCTATCACAGTCAGTTCGACCGAAAAATTGGTTGGTGGGTATGAGGGATAATATAGCTTTAGAAACACCTTCGATTGAGTTCAACAAAAAATTGCCCTCGCATTTGAGGAACGAAAAATCGATTAAAAGTCTGAAGAATTATCTGGCTGTGTTAAACAAAAATATCGAAGTTCTAACAACTGGAAATCCTGTTGATTCTTCAAATCCTGTTGATTCTTCAAATCCTGTTGATTCTTCATCTGTGCAGAAAAAACAAGTGAAAAATGCTATCGACAAATTATTTATTGGTAGAAGTCAATGTTGGTCAAGCACAACTGAATTACATTCAAGTCGTGTTACCACCGTTACGATTCCCTTACGTGATGGCAGCAAAAAAGCAGCACGAATTAGCTGTGACTGGGAATAATGCAACATTGGGATATTGCGGCCTGTTTTTGACTTTTGTCAAATAATCGGGTTTGTCACTCTTACTTTTTTCGCCGCACATTCCAATCATGCAACCACAGTCACTATATCACTGGTTGACGTCAGCAATAAAGCAGTAAGAGTCAGCTGTGACTGGAATTAATTGACATTGTGTTGGTGATTTCGATATGACGAAACCTTAAACATTTTTGTTAAAAGGATGTCACTCTGTCAGCATTTGTAATTTTTTGCTTTTGTCAGGATTAGAAAAATTAGTCCGCATTTGCAGTATAACTAAGCAACAAGACTGAAACGACGACACAAAATTAACTACTAAAGATTGAGGAAAATTCGTTACCGATTTCAAATTAATTCAGTCACTAGCAGGAGTCACAATGATGAGAGGCCAGAGTTTCTTTTTTTTCTAATTAAATTTTTGTTCTTTTATTCATTATAAAATATTTATGTCAAGTCTGTAAATAATTGAGGTGTTGACTGTGGTGGTGTGTGTGGTGGTGGTTTAAGTTTTTGTGTTTCACTTTGTGAGTCTTTGCGATTCCTTCGACTAAAAGTTAATCATGCTTAACAAAGATGCGTAACAAATTTTAATCTTTTTGTCTAAATTATATGCTTACAATATTCTTATTTCTATTATGTTTTTCAATTCTCTTCTGGGAAGATTAACGACAAACGTTTGATAAAATAGCGCTTTGCCAATGACTATTCACAAGCGTTATACTTATCGAGAAGTAAAGACAACGTATGAATAACAGCACCAGCACAAGGAAGATTTTCACAAGCACAATTATTAGTTTAAATTTGCACTTTCTTATTGTAAAAACTTATATAACGTAATTGTAAAAGGAATAAGTAAATAAAAAAATATGTACTTAAAAGCATTTTAGTGACTCTATATTATTCAATCATAAAAGGTGCTTCTCCGCCTGTCACGAGTTGAAGGAAAAAGCAAAGCATAAAGATCGATCTTTTTACCAGTGCTCACATCAATCTATTTTCAAATCAGTATCGTAATTATAAATTGATTGGTTTAGTGAATGTCGCTTTTTTATAACCAGGTAAAGTTCTGTTTTGGCGTCCCTGTAAAGATCTCTTGTATAATTTAATTATAGCCAGATGATTCTGCACATTTTAATACTTGCTGCAAATTCATGTCCCGAAAAGTTTTACTTCAAAGATAGGATTTCTGTTCTTAGCAATTTGTTACATTTTCACAAAACGAAGGAGAAGGAAAAGGAGAAGAATAAATACTGACTGTATATTGTTACTTCCAGATCAACAAATTAATAATACACCCAAGTTTTGACTAAAAACGTGGCTAGCTACAATTCCTGACATAATATTTTACCAAAAAGCTGTGTTTTGGCAATTTCTCGAAATGGTCAAGCGGCATCACTTGGCCAAATACTCTTGAACCGATAGGTTGCAAAACCTTTACTTTGACAGGGGTGTAGGTCGAGTAACCAAAGACGAGAATACGCTTGCTGCACTTTCCACAATAATAGCATTATGAAACAAGCCGCTGCACAACTGAAAAAAATGCAAAAAATCGAGGAATTTAAGGCGTGTCGACTTCAGAATAAGATAGTGCTCTTTGAGATATTGAATCTAATCAAATAGCCTAAGATCCGAAATCCAAGTCCGCTGTAAACAATGACAAGTTCGGAGTGCGTTTGGAGTACTTACATAGAAATAGCTTCCTCAATTGCTTGGGGTTATAAGCTTTAAAATTTCGCCTTCCTTTGTCATAATTTATGTTCTGGATTGTAGATACATCATGAAAATCAGCTTAGCCTGGAGCTATCTAACTAGCCGTATTTATCGTACCTGGTAAGACTTTTTACTCATGTTGGAATCAGTGCTTTTAAACCTATCCATTTTTGTGTTTCTTTTGTGTCATGTTCACAAATCTGACTTTTATTAAGCCGCAAGTCGGGTTTTGACTAGCTAGACCTACCTCCAGCTAAAAACACATCTATATATCAATAGCCTTTGCCTGTCTCTTGCTTCAGTGGATTCTTCTAGTACCTGAAGTTTCACATATGACAAAAAATACTGCCTGATAATTTTTCTCTCTAATATTTTCGTCGCTTGGTCACAATTAGGTTGCGAATTACTTATAATACCCATTCCGACACGAAAAAGTGCCCTACCTATTATACAACATTATTTTTTTCTTCAACAATGGATTTAGTAATCGTGGTGGTTTTAGATAATGCGACATCTATCATTTAGAATACAGGCATGTTTCTCAATCAAACATTGTGTTTCATATTTACTTCTTTCATTGTTTCATCCTTCTCCCGCTCTGCGGCCTACGCACTAAGATTGATGCCATCCTGCAAACTGTTTTAACTTCGTTGTGGGGTTCACAGTTCCTAGAAGTAATTGAGTTTTCTTTCCTTTGTCGCGCACATTTTTATTCACTTTTAAATACTGGTCAATAGTCGAAACAATACACACATTTTTGTTATCCGGAAATTCTGAAAACTCTACTGATAATTATGGATTACCCTGACGCCAATTTTTTGTCAATTTATAAAATTTAAAAATATAACTTACATCTCTCCTACACATGTATTGGAAATTCAAGAAACAAATTTTATATACACGAGAAGCAGCTGTTAATGCTAAAAGAATAGTCAAATTGTGTGTCAACGTTGTTAAGGACATATGTTCATTAGATGACAAAGAAAAATATAATTTAAAACATTTTGTATGTTCCAAACAAAGGGTTTTTAAGCTTTTTAGGTCATAGATTAAAAACTCCTTTTACTAAAGCACACACCTGTTGCTGTTTGCCAACAGGGCTATTTCGCCTGTTTCGTGGTATGCAAATATTGCTGATCTATAGAAAGCAATTTTCGAGTAACCTATTCCATCACTAAAATGGTGGTTTAGAAATTTAAGAACATTATTCACAGGGCATCGAATTGGATCAATATTTCGCTCGCTATACCAGCTAACCTACTCTCTCCATGCCGAGTAGTAATTTAATAAAGATCCAGTTCTTCTAGAGCAACAGATAAGCTTGATAGTCGCTGAAGAAATTCCTTCTTCTTCAAGCGATTTCGTGAAAGTTTTCAGGTCACTAGTCTTAGTTGTCCCTGAATTGCTAATGAATGTCTTTCCGTGCCTGGGTGCAAAATAGTGTTTAAAAGATGTGGTAGTAGCATTGGATTGCTTATTAACATTGGCAGAAGAGTTGCATACCATGGTTGAGTATGCCATGCCGGTGTTATTAGAATTATCTCTATCTTTTCATCCGAACCTTCTTCATTATTTGTGTTATCGGGCAAAATAAAGGAAAAGCGTAACCTTTTATTCCTTCCTATTACAAGTCTAACATACCAGGAACCATGCCCGCAGGTAAGTTTCATAATTAGTGCATGGAATAACGGTGCGGGAAATAAGTACGACGGGTTAACGAATAGTTTTTTTCGTTTCCGTGAACAATTAGAACGTTAAATTATTATTCTGATGTCTAGTCGGTGTCCTGTGAGAGAATCCACGGGTTCAGCTGTCTTTTTATATCGCATTTCGTGTGTCTATAATCCTATAGACACACGAAATGCGAAGACAGACGAAATGCGATATAAAAAAGACACAGGGGGAGGTTTTTTGAGGATTTTGTTAACTTGGCAGAAATCGGTGAAAGTTATTCTCTCAAATGTCAAGGCTAGTCATAAAATACTGATGGAGTGACAAGCCAGGTTATTTGACAAAAGTTGAACCCAGTCCGCACAATCCTAATGTTGTATCATTCCCAGTTACAGCTAATTTTTGCTGCTTTTAACCAATTTTTCGTTCCTCAAATGCAAGGGCAATTCTTTGTTGAACTCAATCGAAGCTGTTTCTAAAGCTATATTATCCTCCATACCCACCAACCAATTTTTCGGTCGAACTGACTGTGATAGCCAATTTGGTTGCGGTTCAAATAGTAAGAAAATGTCACCTCCCAGTAGTCGTTGTAACGTAGCAGATGCAAAGCGTGAAATTTCCTGCAAATGAATTTCTTGCACATCTGCGAGGTAGTTATGATAAGGATTAGCAGGATCAATCATATATGGTCGTGTTTTGGCCGATGTTGGTATCTGGTCAGCTCGGTAATAGGTGTCTTCAAAAGTAATTCCACAAGTTTTGATGTTTTTTACAGTTTCTAAAAACGTTTTAAAGGAACGGGAAAACTTTTCATGATGTTTCAAACCAGCATCAATTGCAAATAATTCGATGAATGACGAACAGCCATAGATATATGCACTGTTGGACACTAACTCAAAAAACAAGGTGTTTTTTCAGTATTTGCATAATCGAATAAATTCATGAATAAAGGATGTTTGCTTTCTCCCAAATTGAACTGCCATTTCTGATAACTCATTCTGCATTTTCATAAATTCTTCTGCAGCTTCTAAACCATGATATATTTCTCTCTGTTTAGCTTTGTTGAGCAATACTTTTGCGTCTCCCTCTGTTCTTACTCCAGGCCCGATAGCCAACACCACGTCAAAATCCACACCTTCCAGCGTAAATTAAAGTGTCTTTGGCTTTCTTCTTGGCGTTTTTTTAATTTCAGATTCTTCATTTTAGAAGTTAGAAAGTAAAATATCTTCAAAATGATCTAAAACTTCCTCAAATTGAGATGGACTTATGTTGTTGACAATAACAACACAATCAAAATCAACGTAGAGATAAATTGATGATTTCTTTTCTGCACCTCCAACCAGTTCACACTGATTAATGTTTACCTTTTTTGAGGCTTGCAAAGCTCGAAACATTTTATTCATCACCTCTTTTCCATGCTTTATTACTTCTCCAGAAGGATGAAGTTTTTGAAAGACGTTGTAAATAGGATTCGATCACGAAACCTCCAGTTCTAAATTAAAAATAATTTTCAGCATTGTTAAAATAAAATTAATGTGACACAAAAGAATGACACCTTAACCCTTTCAGTACTAGTGACACGCAGGGCGTGTCATCTTTGTTACTATTTTGAAGAGGCTTAATCTAAAAATTTCGTCACTTTTTGAGATTCCAAATTGTTTTTAGATGTAGACTAAGCGGCGTAGCGAAGTTTCTGAATTAATTGTTTTTACAAATTTACAACTTTCGCACTGTAAAATGGTTAAGGCGAGACATATTTGAAAAAATATATACCAAATTCGAGAATTTAATTTCTTGCGAAAAATTCTTTCGTTTTTTAGTGAAAACACAAAATTTTGGCTGATGCTCAATGTTCTTATAAGATTAACTCTGATTTCTATTTTAACTCAGATCATTGCGCGGGCTAAATATAAAATTTTTGTATAACAAACATTTCTTTTAAACAAAACCGGTGGACAAAAAAGGCTTATATTTTAAAGATTATATATCAATTCTTCCAGAAAAAGGTGCAATCTCCATATTGTCCTCGTTTTAAGAAAATTCACAGACCTAAAATAATCGTTAATTTTTTTATTTTTCCTTCTTCTTTCATTTGCTTCATGAAACTCCATTATTATTAGGTTATTATAAAATGTCCTTCTCGATGTTATTAGACATATTTCATCAACAGAATAAATTAAATCGGTCGTAATGTTACTTGTAATGGAAACGTTCTCGCGCTAAATACTCATTGTTATGATTAACTCTGCGGTCAAACATTAACGCAAAAAATTGAGGAAGTTCCCCAGATTGAAAAACATGTGACTGTTGTAAGTTTCTTTATAACGTACACAACCTCGATCCCAAATCTTTTCCAGTCACATGCACAAAACTTATTACTTTTTACTGACATTTTGCGATTTTATTTATTTATTGTCTGTTAATTTTCGGAAAGTTTAGGGAAAAAAATCATGCAAATGAATTTAAAAAATTCTCCTCTGACATAAATATTTCAAATACAATGGGAACTGAAAATATCCAACGCTTTTATCCTCTTATTTTCGAGAAATTTTGGGTTGTAATAGACTAAAAAAGGCAGAACAAAAATAAGTGAAGAAAGCCTTGTCTTTTAAAGTTAAAGAAAATCTGTAAACAATATTAGTCATTATAAGTTGAATATTCTTACCGACTTGTTTATCAGAAAACAAAAAAAACCTAACAACTGAGTTGTTTTATCGTCTTTGGTCAGTAGGAATTATAAAAGTCGTCTCAATTGCTCGAGAATTTTATTGTAGCAAAACGCCAAGAGCAGTCTTATTACCAGAACTCTTTAAGAATAACTCTAAGAGATCTGGGGACGGGAATGGCGTACAGAGTATATCCTCGGTGTAAGAACAGATATACATTCAGAAAATAGCTACATCTTAACAAAAAATTGTTTTGAAATTTTGTGAGCATTAATGAATTTCGCAAATTGTCGTGTTGACAAATGTGAATCTCCTCATTTGATTTATAATGTTATTATAAAGACTGAAAACAATGGCTTCTTCTTAGAAGTTATTCAAATTCGGGGAAATTCCATTTGGTACATGAATGAAACCAGATGTTAGAATTTTGTCTAAGTAATGGTCGTTGGTGTATTCCTGATTAATAGGGAGAACGTCTTTATGTTGTGATTGCGCTTGTTGTAAAATGTCCAAAAAATAAGTTTTTGTACACAATTTGTACACGATTTTTGCACCATTTTTACACCTTTTGTACACCATTTGTACACGATTTTTATAATATAATTATATTTTGTTAGACGTTACGCCTAAGAAAATATAATAATTTATGAGACCTTAATTATGAGATCTTAAAATTTTCATATTCTCAATCTCAATCATTTCCCTCTCCAAATTCAGGTTATGCCCAATGACTTCATTAACTTTATGCTAATCAAAAGTGATAGTTCATTATCAACCATATCCACTGAAGTTTGTTCAACTTCTTTTCGATTACAACTACTATAACAACAGTTGCATTGGCTACACATTCTTTTCAATCACGAAATTTGAATGCCGAAGATAGTTTCTTGTACTTTTCTGATAAGATTACATATTTATCAATCCAAACCAGAAACAGTTCTCGTGCATTCAGTGTGAAAATTTCCTTTTAAAAACACTTCACCCATCAAGCGATATTCCTTCTTTGGTGAATCATTAAGAAGGGTAATGCGAACTTCATTCACTTCATCATTGTCCAAGCCATCTTTTTACCCATACCATCATTTTTAAAGGAATTCACAAATATGGCATTTCATATAATTACTATCTTTATCCAAGGTTAACCATCTTTCCTGTCAACGTAGTTCCTTCTATTACCTGTTCCTATATCCCTAATTCTCTAATAACCTCTACCAGTGCTCCCCTTGAACCATATGATGAGGGACTTGCACATTCCACAAGAAATTCCTCCTTAATTGGCAAAGTTGACTGGCTACTATCCCTACTGTTTTTTGTTTCGTGTTGCTGTTAGTCAGCTCACCTCAGATTGTTCTAAACAATTTTTTATTATCTTCAGTCCTATTTGCTGTCATACTTTTTTATGTTGTTATATAAACTTTAAAGTTGGATAACAAAGTCCGAATACCTTTTACTGGAAGTCCTTTTATAAACGTAAAATTCTTTGAATGCATTATATTCTCTCATATTTTTGACAATCCAGAATATTGGGTCCAACTAAGTAATTATTTTAACAAAACCATCATTCTCAGTCAGTTCTGCAACCGTTATGCCACACCTCAATGCTACTTTTCCACGCTATATAATCATCTTCTTCACTAAACACTGGTGGAGCTTTCAGTACTTAGCCATTGCCACAAACACATACCGTTTGAATATAAATCAAGAATTATAAAGGAAACAATAAATCGAAATTACTCGTACACCCGTAGTGTAACATCCGGGTGTGTGCCCATAATACACTTGTATTTTATTCCACAATGCCACCAGCATAAACAGCACAACATTCTTGCACAACAACCAGAAATGTCACCCTCTGCTACTATGTTCATGTGCCCAAATATGGATGTCTCACCTTAAACGTGTACATTGAAAGCTTCACCAGTATCTTCAGTTACTATGCATTAAAAAAACAATAATAACGTCAAAATATTATAGTACTGCTGTGGTTTTGAAAGACATTTCTGAGAAGTGAATTTTTTTCATGCCTCATACGAAATGTCAATTTTTTCTCCCATTTCTCTCATCTGCTTGTTATAACATTCGCCTGCGTTATCACTAAGTATTTGGCAGGTTCTATCCAAATAAGCCACTCAAACCTGAAGCATCTTTTGAATAATGACATTCCTGCGTCTCGTGTTAACTAAATAAGCTACAGAAATTCTTAAAACTGCATATTAGATGAAATATCCATGTTTTGTTACGTGAAATCTCTTCCATGCAAAAAGGTTATCAGAAAAAGCTTTAGTGAAAAGTAATTTTAAAACAATACTCAACGATTGTAATAATTTATGTTCGTCATGTTACTGTAAACTCTGATAAGAAAGTCTATAAAATAGATCAAACAACTTTCAATAATAATATCAGTCCACTGTGTTATAATAATTTTACTTTAAAGAAGTAAAACACATTCACTATTTCTGTAAGAGTCCTCAGAAGAATTTGTGATAGAGTGCTACTTGCAACGTCTTTCTTCAACGCTTAATTCTTCTCGAGACAGAAATAGAAAATAAAATCCTCAAAAAAGGTAAATACTGATCGATATGAACTGGGCGTGGAGAAAAGAAATCAATAATTTATCTTTAAGTTGATTTAGATTGTGTTGTTGTTGTCCACAAAATATCTCTATCTTAATTGGATGAAGCTTTGGATCATTTATAAGATATTTTGATGTCTAACTTCTTGAAGAATCTGAATTGAATCAAATTTTATATTCATCTCTAGTGCCTAGTTGTGGACGTAATTTATTGATATGTAATGCCTCAAGGGTCAATAGATGGTTCAATGACCTTGAGTTCGATTTTATAACGATGACGTCATCCATCGAAAGGGAACGTAACATGCAACATTGACCCTTGGTCAGGATTTCCTGTTGCTTTAATAAAAATGCGTTTGTTATAATTTGGTCGACCGGTAGCCTTATGGTAGAGCATTCGCTCCCAGTGCAGAAGGTCTTGGGTTCAAACCCCGGCCAAGTCATGCCAGAGACTATAAAAGTGTGAATCTATCCTTTCTACTTAGCACTCAGCATGAGAATAGGATTGATATCTTAGGTGGTTGTCTAGTTGAGCGGTTGTTGTGCTTGCACGACTTTCGTTGCTCAAATGGGAGCTTTAAATGCACTAGGACCCCCCTTCGCAGGACCCTTGTTGGTAGCAGTACTAATAGGAACTGAAGAGGCTGTCCTGGGTACATAATTTCAATAATAATAATAATAATAAAGGGAGTCGCAATCAACACACTGTATTTATTTATAAGTTTGGCATCTTCTTGTGTCGAGTCAAGGTATCATTATATTCTTAACAACAGCAATCTTGTTCCTAGCCCCTGTTGTATTTTTTATTTTGAATCTTGGAGGAAAGAATTCTTTTCTCCGAGATTCAATCGAAGTAGTTTCTGAAGCAGTACAATCCACTATGGCCATTACTAAATCCTTCGAGCTAACAGACTTTTATTTTGGTTGTTTCTTAAAAAAAGTACAAAGTATGACCACCCAATAGCCGTTGCAACGTAAGAGATGCAAAGTGTAAGAATTTTTCTAAATGCACTTCTGTTACAGTTTCAAGGTAATTATAGTAAGGATTTGCAGGATCAATCAATTATAGCTGTCTTCTAGCTGATGTTGGAATCTGCTAAGGATGATAATAGGTGTTCTTAAAGGTAATTCCAAAAGCTTCGATGTTTACCACAGTCTCTAGAAACCTCTCGAAGACAAGGAAATAATTATAAGGATGGATAAAGGATGTTTGCTTTTTGACAACTTTATAAACTTTTCTGCGGCTTTAAAACTCTGATTTTCTTCTGTTTGTTTCGCTCCATTAAGTAACATCTTTGAATCTTCTTATCTTCTTACTCCAGGTGTGATAGCTAATTTCACATTAAAATAAGACTTTCAAACTTAAATTGAAGGGTCTTTGGCTTTTTTTGACCTTTTTAAAATTCAGATTCTTTAATATCGAAGTTAGACATCAAAATATTTTTAAAATTATCCTAAATTTCATACAATTCAGATGGAGTTATGGTGCTAACAACAACACAATCTAAATCAACTTTAAGATAAATTGATGATTTCTTTTCTACACTCGCAACCAGTTATTATCGATTAATATTTACCTTTTGCAAGGATTGCAGAGCTAGGAAAATTAGATCCATAACGTACTTTTTTTTTCTTTTTTCTCAAGAAGGATAAAGCGTTAAGGAAAGACGTTGCAAGTAGCACTATATCACTCTTATTGAAATAGTGAATGTGTATATTATTATTGAAAGTTTTTTTATCTCTTTTATAGACTTTCTTACCAGAGTTTACAGGAACATGACGAACATAAATTATTACAATCATAGAGCATTGTTTTAAAATTACTTTTTACAAAATATTTTTCTGATAACCTAGGCTTGATAATGAGGCATAAAGAAAAACATTACTTCTTAGAAATTATATTTAAAAACATAGCAGCAATGGTAATATACACGTTCAAGGTGAGACATCCATATTTGGCCACACGTTCATGGTAACAGAGGGTGACAATATTGGTTGTTGTGCAAGAATGTTGTGCTGTTGATGCTGGTGGCATTGTGGAATAAAAGACAAGTGTATTAAGGGCACACACCCGGATGTGACACTACAGGTATGCGAGTAATTTCGATTTATTATTTTTGTTGTGATACTTAATTGGTATTCAAACGTTATGTGTTTGTGGAAATGGCTCCTAATAAAGTATTGAAAACTCCATCAGTGTTCAGTGAAAAAGATGATTATATATCGTGGTGAGTTGTGGCAGATATATACTGACTTGGATAAGATGAAACAAAGACCGGCTGTTTATCTGTCAAGCTGTTAGAAGCGTAAGGGCTGAAGAACTGACTGATAATGATGGTCTTGTTAAAGTAAGGTTGGATGCATTGTTTTTGATTACGAGATAATATAATGGATTTAAAGAGTTTTACGTTTACCAAACGACTTCCAGTGAAAGGTATTCAGACTTTACTATTCAATTTGAAAAGTTATATAGCAACATAAAAAGTATAAAATGGAATTACCAGAAGCAGTTAGAGCTTACTTACCACTGAATGCAGCAAAAAACTGTGGTAAACTAATATACAGCAACATGAAAGAGAAAATTATGAGGGTGTTTAGCGACAGTAGTGGTAACAGCCAGTCAAGTTTGCTAATTAAGGAGGAATATCTTGTTGGTTATGCCAGTCCTTTTATCATATGGTTTAAGGGAAGGTACTGGTAGAGGTTATCAGAGAATTAGAGATAGAGGAACAGGTAATAGAAGGAACTACGTTGACAGGAAAGATGACTAACTTTGGATAAAGATGGTAATTATATGAAATGCCATATTTGTGAATCCCTTTAAAAATGATGGTATGGGTAAAAAGGATAGCTTGGACAATAATGAAGTAATAGAAGTTTGCATTACCCTTCTCAATGATTCACCAAGGAAGGAATATTGCTTGATGGGTGAAGTGTTTTTAAAAGGAAATTTTGACACTGAATGCACGAAAACTGTCTCTGGTTTGGATTGGTAAATATGTATTAATCTTATCAGAGAAGTCCAAGAAAGTATTGGTACATTCCAAAACATCTTCGGCATTCAAATTTCGTGATTGAAAAAAATGTGTAGCGAATGCAACCGTTGTTATACTATTTGTAATCGAAAAGAAGTTGAAAAAACTTCAGTGGATATGGTTGATAATGAACTGTCACTTTGGATTAGCACAAAGTTAATGAAGTCATTGGGCATAACCTGAATTTGGAGAGGGAAATGATTGAGATTAAGAATATGAAAATTTTAAGGTCTCATAGTCTCATAAATAATTATATTATATTGGGTGTAACTCTTAATAAAATATAATTATTTGAAACACTAACTGTCACTCTGTTGGTTACCTGGTTATTTTGATAAAAAGATGTCAATAGAAAGTTTGAAGTTTAGGAGTGGAACCCTTCAAGAAAAGTTTGTCAAAGCATCATTTCGCAACCTTCTTCATACGACTACGTTGAAACAAACTGTTCAAATCTTCTTTTCTGTCTTATGTATCCTGGGGCTGGATGCAATTAAGGATGACCTTCGATGTACCTACATTTTTATCCGAACAAACCGTGTGATAACTTTTAAGTAACTAATCAAAGATCGTGTACAAATTGTGCACAGAGGTATATTTTCTGGACATTTTACAACAAGCTCAATCACAACATCTGCTAAGAAGAAGCCATTTTTTTAATCTTTATAATACCAGCTGCATTATAAATCAAATGAGGATTTACATTTGTCAACACGACAGTTTGCGAAATTGATTAATGCTCACAAAATTTCAAAACAATTTTTTGTTAAGATGTAGCTTTTTCCTGAATGTATATCTGTTCTATACTCTGTACGCCATTCCCGTCCCAGATCTCTTAGAGAGTTATTCTCAAAGAGTTCTGGTGACAAGACTGTCTCTTGGCATTTTGCTACAATAAGCAATTGCCACGACCTTTATAATTTCTACAGATATACCAGAGACCATAGAACAAGTCAGTGCTTAGTTTTTTTGTTTTTTTGATAAACAAGTCGGTAAGAATATTCAAAAATAAGAGGATACAAGCGTAAAATTCCTAAACTTTCCTAAAATTAGCAGACAATAAATAAATAAAATTGCAAATTGTCAGTAAAAAGTAACAAGTTTTGTGCAAGTGACTGGAAAAGATTTGGGATCGAGGTTGTGTACTTTATAAATAGACTTACAACAGTCACATGTTTTTCAATCTGGGGAACTTCCTCAAACAATTTCTAGGAAAAGCTTTGTATAATATTAAATGAAAATTCTTTAACGCTTATGTTTTATTTATTATTATGGTTCTTTCTAGAAAGATCTTATAACCAATTTAATATTTCAGCTTGTTTTTTGGAAATTCCCTTCGTTCATTTTTTTAGCATATAAGCTGCAATTTTTTTTATCTAATGTTTATCTATTAAAAGCGACGTCGAACACAGAAGAATTAAAAAAAGGTAAATATATATATTTTTTCAAATATTCAAACGAATTTACTAAGTGGTTATTTTATCGGATTTTGTGTTATCAACTCGGGTTGTCGAACTCTTCTCTTCTTTTTGACACTTTGTGTCAATTATTGCGAAACCCTCATCCTCAGGTATTTTGGTCTTTTCGCTATGAGAGAAGTTATAAATCCCTAGGGACGACGGTGAAAATGCGACTCAATTTGATTCATTCGTTTGATTCAATCGTTTTTATTGCTATTTCTTCGCGCAGTATTTAGAGTATCGGTTATAAAGAAAGGATGCTGTGTGGATAAAGGGATGACCTAAAAGACAAGGACTTCATCAGACACACATGTCTTATTATATATAGATATTATTATACCGCTTTCTGCTCAGGCAGTGAAATTGATCCATGATAGAATTAAAACAATGACTTTTTTAAGTATTTTATTTTATGATTAACTATTCTAAGAAATGAGTTGCGTTAATTTTTTGCGTTAATGTTTGACCTCAGAGTTAATCATACTGAGTATTTAGCGCGATGACGTTTTCATTACAAGTAAAATTAACATTGATTTAATTCATTTCGTTGATGAGATATGTCTAATAACATCCAGGAGGAGATTTTATAATGGAGTTTCACAAGGCAAATGAAAGAAGAAGGAAAAAAAAAAATTAACGATTATTATTTTAGGTCTGTGAATTTTTTTAAAACGAGGACCATATGGAGATTACACCTTTTTCTGGAAGAATTGATATATAATCTTTAAAATATAAACTTCTTTTGTCCACCCGGTTTTTTTAAAACAAATGTTTGTTATACAGAAATTTTATATTTAGCCCCCCGCGCACTGATCTGAGTTAAAAATATAAAATCGGAGTAAGAACATTGAGCATGAGCCAAAATTTTGAGTTTTCACTAAAAACAAAATCATTTTTCGCAAGGAATTAATCTCCCGAATTTGGTATAAATTTTTCAAAGATTTCCCTTATTAACCACTTTACAGCGCGAAAGTCGTAAATTTGTAAAAACAAGAATTTCACAAATTTCGCTACGCCGCTCCGAAACCACTTCATGTTGCATGTAATTTAGTCTACCTCCAAAAAAAATAATTTGGAATTTCAAAAAAGTGACGAAATTTTTAGATTTAGCCTTTTCAAAATAGTAACCAAGATGGCACGCCCTGCGTGTCACTAGTACTGAAAGGGTTAAGGTATCAGTCTTTTGTGTCACATTAATTTTATTTTAACAATGCTGAAAATTATTTTTAATTTAGAACTGGAGGTTTCGTGATGGAATTCTATTTACAACGTCTTTCAAACACACTTCATCCCTCTGAAGAAGTAATAAAGCATGGAAAAGAGGTAATGAATAAAATGTTTCGAGCTCTGCAAACCTCAAGAGAGGTAAACATTAATCGGTGTGAACTGGTTGGAGGTGCAGAAAAGAAATCATCAATTTTTCTCAAAGTTGATTTTGATTGTGTTGTTATTGTCAACAACATAAATCCATCTCAATTTAAGGAAGTTTTGAATCATTTTGAAGATATTTTACTTTCTAACTTCGAAATTGAAGAATCTGAAATTAAAAAAACGCCAAGAAGAAAGCCAAAGACACTTCAATTTACGTTGGAAGGTGTGGATTTTGACGTGGTGTTGGCTATTGGGCCTGGAGTAAGAACAGAGGGAGACGCAAGAGCATTGCTCAACAATGCGAAACAGAGAGAAATATATCATGGCTTAGAAGCGGCAGAAGAATTTATGAAAATGCAGAATGAGTTATCAGAAATGGCAGTACAATTTGGGAAAAAACAAACATCCTTTATTCATGAATTTATTCGATTATGCAAATACTGGAACAACACCTTGTTTTTTGAGTTGGTTTCCAACAGTGCATATGTCTGCGGCCGTTCGTCAATAATTGAGTTATTAGCAATCAATGCTGGCTTGAAACACCCTAATAAGTATTACCTTGCCTTTAAGAAGTTTCTAGAGACTGTGGTAAACATCAAAGCTTGTGAAATTACTTTTGAAAACACTTATTACAGAGCTGACCAGATACCAACATCGGTCAAAACACGACCATATTTGATTGATCCTGCCAATCCTTATCACAACTACCTTGCAGACGTAAAAGAAATTCATTTGAAACATTTCTCAGACTTTGCATCTGTTACGTTACAACGACTACAGAAAGGTGACATTTCCTTACTTTTTGAACCGCAACCAAATTGGCTATCACAGTCAGTTCGACCGAAAAACTGGATAGTGGGTATGGAGGATAATATAGCTATAGAAACACCTTCGATTGAGTTCAACAAAAAATTGCCCTCGCATTTGAGGAACGAAAATTCGATTAAAAGTCTGAAGAATTATCTGGCTGTGTTAAACAAAAATATCGAAGCTTTAACAACTGGAAATTCTGTTGATTCTTCATCTGTGCAGAAACAAGTGACAAATGCTATCGACAAATTATTTTTTGGTGGAAGTCAATGTTGGTCAAGTACAACTGAATTACATTCAAGTCGTGTTACCACCGTTACAATTCCTTTACGTGATGGCAGCAAGAAAGCAGCAAGAATTAGCTGTAACTGGGAATAATACAACATTAGGATATTGCGGCATGTTTTTAACTTTTGTCAAATAACCGGGTTTGCTATGGTTGCTCATATGTAGAAATATTCTACACGCATATATTATATGCATGCTAGCTTTTTTTATATACATGCTAACCTATATTATATGCATCCTAGTTTGTATTATACATATGCAAGAAATCTTATATTCCTTCTAGCTAAAATATTGTTATGCTATATATTCCAAATGCAAACAAGATAAAAAGATAATATGCAAGAAAAACATTATTTTTATGGTAGGGATTTTTTTATGCAAGGTAAAAAATTTTATGCAAGGTTTGTCGTGTTCAAATCTGGTCTGCGTTTTAAAAGAGCATACAATGTCTGCTTTGCTCTTCATTGTTTCACAAACACCGCGCGGGAACTTTAAACAAGATGGCGGATGCTATTTGCGCTGGTGATATCAATTTACGACAGTTTTTTAACGATCTCCACAATGTTGTGACGGCTGTAGAGAACAGGAATGTGGAGAACAACGATGAAATAGAACTTCTGAATAGCAGAATAAGGTTTTGTTTACAAAATCTTTATTATTTAAACGACCGAGCGACTAACAGCCAGCCCATTATTTACCAACTTATCGAGACATTGCAGGTGCTTGCGCAAAAACTTCAAGGAGAAATCAATGACTATACAATAGCATGTCTTCCGCGTGTAGCTGTAGTTAGTACAGGGGTCGAGAGAGAGAAGTATGATGGACCTGGCCGACCGAAATTTGTCTTATCCGAAGAAGTTTTATTGTATTTTCGTGACCTGGGCTATTGCTGGCAAGAGATTGCAACTATGTTGTGTGTATCTCGATGGACGGTTAGTAGACGAGTTGCCGAGCTGGGCTTGAAAAATATAACTGGATACACAAATATAAATAAAGAGGAGCTGGAAAGAGTCATCATTGAAATAAAAAGGAGTCATGGTGCTTTTCTGGGGAGGTCAATGGTTATCGGACTTCATAAATCACGTGGTATACGTGTTCAGCAGAGAGGAGTCAGAGAAATTCTCCACAAAATTGATCCAGAGAACTCTCGGATTCGATGGGCTGCACTAATACGTAGAAGAAAGTACAGTGTACCTGGATCAAACAGCCTTTGGCATATTGACGGACACCATAGCTTGATAACTTGGAAATTTGTAATTCATGGTGCTATTGATGGTCACTCGCGTCTCATAACGTATTTAAATTGCAGTACAAATAATCGGAAAGAAACCGTACTGGATTTGTTTAATGCTGCGATTTGTGAACTTGGTATTCCTTCACGTGTACGCTCGGATAAGGGTGGTGAAAATGTCCTGGTATGGGAAAAAATGACACAGCTCAGAGGAGAAGGCAGAGGCAGTTTTTTGGCAGGCTCTTCGGTACATAACCAAAGAATCGAAAGATTGTGGCGCGATGTATGGACATATGTCACCTATCAGTTTTATTATACGTTTCAAGCAATGGAATATCAAGGTAATCGAAGTTACTCGTTGATTTCTACACGGTTGCACGTGATAAGTAAAAAGTAGGCGTGGGAACATCTTTAATCACGATATGACATGCCGGGCTTCCTTTTTTTAATTTGGTGTTAACGGTTTACATTTTAGGTATACTCAATATGGAAAACGATGTTCATGTATTTGTATTACATCGTATTTTCCAACTCAGGATCAATCGAGTAATCACGTCTTTCATAAACGGTTGGAACAATCACCCTGTTAGAACAGAGCGAAACTGGTCTCCGAGGAAGATTTGGAATAATGGTATGAGGAACATGGAATTGAATGAGGGGGGACCCGTGGAGGATTTGATTTGGTTCGGAATGGATTGGACTGCCCCCTCACCATTAGACGATGGGCTGTCAATCGTAGAATTAGAAGATGTACGATGTCCACACTCTCAAAATATAGAGGAAGCGATCAACGTAGTCGACATAATGCGCGATTCCTGCTATTTTGGCATAGATATATTCTTAGAAGTGTTATCATACATTGAAGGTTCCACTTAAAATTCATGGCTTTGAAATGCACACCAAAGGCGATACACGAATCACACAAGGAACTATCAACTTTTCGCTTTTATAGCATATATTTAAGTTTTAATGGTATGTACAAGGTTGATAAAAATGTTATTCCAATAGCTGAAAAATATGAAATACAAATCAGAGAAGGTGCATATGTGAGCAAAGTTATTCACTCTCATTCCTAAATGTCGTAGTTTTGCTGTGGTTACTGCTAAAATTTTGGTCTGGTCCGAAACATAACTAATATTATCAATATTTCTATAGCTTTTAGAGTAATGTAGGCTTAAAAAGAATCACAAAAATGACATATGTCAACAAAACGCTGTTTTCATAACAAAGTTATTATTCTTCCGTGCTTAATTACAGGGGGGAGGTGGGAACACGGAAGAGTACTGATATAAAAAAGTCATTTAGACCACTGTGAAGGATTTGGTTTGTCCTTTATTGCCAATGACACTGTGTATAGCTGACACAAGTTTTTCAAATGTATCTGCTTGTTTTGGTAATACTAGTTGCAACAGACAAGTTGAAGCGAACACACCATCAGCTTCATCAACTTTAATGGTGATTCTTTTTCTCGGTAATACACGACTTGCTGCTATGAAGTGGATGAAGTTAACAAGGTCACTTTTGGTCATTTCCGTAACACATTTTAATAAGTTCTCCTTGGTTTGTTCAGAACATGATGTACATGTATGTATTTTTTACTAAAATTGACAGTATTATAAGTCATGAAAGAAAAAAATATTAATACTTACACTAATAAGTTGTGTTGATCCACAATCAGAAAGCAGGTTTATGAAATCCGTGTCTTGATTAAACGGTTTCACGTCAAAATTCTTATCCATGATCTGAAGTTGATAAATAAGTAATGTAATAAATTTGAAAAATGAGTGCAATGAAATACTGGAAAAAATAATAAACAAAGAAAAAATCTCATCGACATGTACAATGATTCTTTTGAAATTGACTAGCTTAATGAAAGGTAAAGTAGAAGTAGGCTTATACCTTTTCTAAGTAAGATCTGACGTACACATTTTTCACGTCTGTTACTGTTGCATATTCATTTGCAACTGTCACATCACCTGTACAAATATACCAGTATACAGATGGAGCCAGACAACTGAATCCAATTCCAACTTGACATATTGAATGAGCAAACATTCTTCAACAAATTTGATCATTCCAGACATAACCACACCGGCATTGAAGCAAGGCAGCTTTCGATTCTCCTCTTCTTCAAATAATGGAGGAATTCCATCTGCACCTTCTAACAGTTGCTGAGTGCAATCAGAATAAAATTGTCTCAAGACACCTCCGGTGTCTGCAGCCGGTTGTTTCGCATATCGGACTTGTAATTTATGATTTGGATTGAAATCCAAACTTTTATAGAAACTGAGTGCATCAGATAAGCAATCATCTGGATCAACTTTAAGTTTTTCGACTTCTGATGTTGATATCTTTTTTTTTAAATCATGCAAAATGCTCTCCAAGTCATTATAAAGTTTTTTTTTCGGAGAAGCTTCTAAAACCTCATTCAGCAAACTTTTATAACTCTCCAGTTCACCTGAACAAACATTAAAAATATAATGTACGGTGTGTGTTCATTTGCAACAATCCATACCAGGGTATAGACACTTAAAAAGGGCAGACTCAAACACCTTGTTGGAGGTGATCACAACCACAAATGTATAAAACAAAGCTGACTCAAGTATAACTCAAGTATGACAACTCTTCTGTATGAAGCATGATGGGGAAGGGACAAAATAAATATATATCAAAACTAACCTGAGCCTGATGGTAGCTCATCATCACTAACAACTGTAGAACTTTTATGTTTCTTATTCACTATACTTGAAGCTGGAAATGATGGAGAATCATCACAACTTCTTGTAATTTCTTCATCATTAACATCCACAGGTGAAGGTTGATCAACCAACTTTTTGTAAGACTCTTTGATGTAGCAGTAAAGTTTACCCTGGCCTGCCAATACTTTCAAATTTTCGAAATTCCAAACAAAGCCATCTCCT